>OY720441.1:339687232-339950011 GCA_963082915.1 Dolichopus griseipennis | reverse complement strand
TAACATTTTAATTTTATTTTTTTTTTGTTCGAAAATTATTATTAATATATTTGTCTTCAATGAGGTGTAACAAACGCATTCAATTAAATGTGTTTTGTTGGATGTGTTTTATTTTAGAAAATAAAATATCATAAATTATCATAAGCAGGCCAAAAAATATTTTATTTAATTTTTATAAAAAAAAAAAAAAAACAAAAAATATAAAATAAAAAAAAAAGTTTTTTTTGATTGTAAATTAATTTAAATGTCTATGAATTAGTTCATTTCAGTTTTAAAAATCACAGAAGATTTTCGGGAAATTTTAAATAAATAGTAAAACATTTAGGTATTAAAAATCGAGACTATGCTTCACAGGATAAGTTGTGTAGTAAGTCTTCATTACTTTCAGTGGAAATCTGAATTGAAGGTAATGGCACAATGTACGCTTTGGTAATAAAAGCAATTTCAAATGTTCCTTGAAACGTACTCTACAAATTTACTTTTTTAGCTTTATTTCAATTTTAGAATTAAATAAAAATATTTTTTATATTTTTGTTTTAAGGTTTTGAAATCAATTATAATATCCCTTTAAATTATTTTTGCTGTATAAGAATATATATATATATATATATATTTTTTTTTAAACAAAAAATAATTTAAAATAGTGGAACTGCAGTAGTGCTTTCCCAAACTCCCCGCTAAACAAATTATAGAAACTCGGATTGTGATTTGTGAAAACGACTCGCATGTTTTAATAATTATAATTATGGAGAAGAAAACTGTCGTACGACAAGGGCAAAATTGTTTTCTGTTAAAAATTTATATTAAATTTTACTTTGATGAAATAGATTTCATGATATTTGTATATGAAAATACGAATTTATTTTATAAAAATGAATTTAATTGCATTTAAAAAAAAAATTTAAAAAAAATGCTGCTTTGGATTTAGTTGGTTGAACACAATCTACGCCTTTAAGTTTAAAATGTAAGAAGCCCAAACACCATAAAAACAAAGTTTTAAAAAATATCAGACAAAATTATATACAAAAAATTCCCTTTTTCTTTACTCCATTATTTTAAAAAGTACAAAATATTCATTATTCAGAAATTTCAAGAACTAATGTTTTTCAAAATAAAATCTAATTATTATTATTAATATATTTGTCTTCAATGAGGTGTAACAAACGCATTCAATTAAATGTGTTTTGTTGGATGTGTTTTATTTTAGAAAATAAAATATCATAAATTATCATAAGCAGGCCAAAAAATATTTTATTTAATTTTTATAAAAAAAAAAAAAAAACAAAAAATATAAAATAAAAAAAAAAGTTTTTTTTGATTGTAAATTAATTTAAATGTCTATGAATTAGTTCATTTCAGTTTTAAAAATCACAGAAGATTTTCGGGAAATTTTAAATAAATAGTAAAACATTTAGGTATTAAAAATCGAGACTATGCTTCACAGGATAAGTTGTGTAGTAAGTCTTCATTACTTTCAGTGGAAATCTGAATTGAAGGTAATGGCACAATGTACGCTTTGGTAATAAAAGCAATTTCAAATGTTCCTTGAAACGTACTCTACAAATTTACTTTTTTAGCTTTATTTCAATTTTAGAATTAAATAAAAATATTTTTTATATTTTTGTTTTAAGGTTTTGAAATCAATTATAATATCCCTTTAAATTATTTTTGCTGTATAAGAATATATATATATATATATATATTTTTTTTTAAACAAAAAATAATTTAAAATAGTGGAACTGCAGTAGTGCTTTCCCAAACTCCCCGCTAAACAAATTATAGAAACTCGGATTGTGATTTGTGAAAACGACTCGCATGTTTTAATAATTATAATTATGGAGAAGAAAACTGTCGTACGACAAGGGCAAAATTGTTTTCTGTTAAAAATTTATATTAAATTTTACTTTGATGAAATAGATTTCATGATATTTGTATATGAAAATACGAATTTATTTTATAAAAATGAATTTAATTGCATTTAAAAAAAAAATTTAAAAAAAATGCTGCTTTGGATTTAGTTGGTTGAACACAATCTACGCCTTTAAGTTTAAAATGTAAGAAGCCCAAACACCATAAAAACAAAGTTTTAAAAAATATCAGACAAAATTATATACAAAAAATTCCCTTTTTCTTTACTCCATTATTTTAAAAAGTACAAAATATTCATTATTCAGAAATTTCAAGAACTAATGTTTTTCAAAATAAAATCTAATTATTTTATTAATATATTTGTCAAAGATGAGGTGTAACAAACGCATTCAATTAAATGTGTTTTGTTGGATGTGTTCAATTATAAAGTCTCCTAAAAATATGCAAAAAAATTATCAAAATTATTTTGATGGAAAAATTTTTTGAACAAAAAAAAAATTAAAAATTCTGTGGAACCCGAATGAAAGAAATTTATGTAGATTGTATAATCCTACCCACATTGCATACTTTTAGGATGTGTTTTATTTTCTCATAATCAATATAAAAAATTAAATCAAAATCTGTAGGTAATAAATTTTAATTATTTTATTGACATCTTTTTTTTTTCTTATTTATTCTTTTTGTAATTAAATATAATAATTTTTATGTGCGAAACTCTTATTCTATAAAAAATTTTATAGAAAACTCTCATTTATTTTAATAAATATATACAATAATTTTCAATTTTTTTTTTTATTATTTGTCATACACGTAAAAATCAAATAATATAGTATTAATTTTTTTTTTTCTTTTTGATTCTATTTAGGTACGCACTATTTACTCTCTCTTAGATAAACAATTTGATTATATGCAACAAGTTATTCAATTCTGTTACCAAAAATTTTATAAATGAAACACATTGAAACTAAATGCAAAAAATTTTATATATAGAAATACATTGAAACTAAATGCAAAAACAAAATACAATTTAATTTTCATTAATGCAAAATGTAAACAGCATACCTCATCTCATTAGTAAAATAGTATGCATGTGTATACATAAAATAATACAAATTACAATAACAATATTATGTTCTTACTCATGATACATATAACATAAATCAAAAGTTCACACACATCCATATAAATCTAAACAAGATAAGAATGCAATCTCAGAAAGTTTGAAATTTGTTTGAAATTTGAATAGGTATATAAATTGTTTTAATACTGCGTAAGAATTTTGAATGAATGATAAATAAAAATAAGAAAATAAATTCATTAACAAAAAAGTGACGATATTTTTTTATCGCATTTACCTAGATAGATATGTTGATCAACTTAAATATTGTTCTTTTGAAATTTGATTTTGAAAAATAAGTCTCCAGGAAAAAATGATTTTCAACATATTTTCGTTAGGTACCTCTTATATAATTTTTTAATATGATATAGCCATAATTTTTTGATACCTACTATAATAATTTAGAAATTTTTTAATATTAATTAATTACCTAATCATAAATTGAATTTATTTGAATATTTATTAGGTACATTATAGGAACTTTATTGTTTAAAATTTTTTAATTTTATTATTTTTAATTTAAAATAAAAAACAGGTAGGTAGGTAGTTTGTAATTATTCTTTCCTTGATATTAATCAAATGTTTAAATATTCTTGGACTCGAATTTCCAAGATATTATTAAATATACCTCTTTCTTCCTTTGGCGTTTCATTCACGCAGCGTATCCTGGCTTAATTACGTTTTGGTATTACTTCTTTTATTAGGCTATTGATCAAGAATTGTGAGAAACCATTAATTGTGGGCAGCTATTAATTTTAGGAATCCAACAAAATTTAAAAAAAATCTATTAATATTAAGAAAAACAAGAACAGGAAAATGCACACTACCTGTTTCTATTATAAGCCGTCAAAAAACGTTATGTAATATTTCAAATAAAAAACATAATAAAAATTAAAAAATTTATTTATTATAATGTAATAAATATCAATCAAGTTTAATTTAAGATTTGATAATTATATTTGTAAAAAATTATTTTTAAAAATAGTATTTAAATTTGAAACATTAAAAAAGATAAATCATTGTCATTATACAATCTTTCAAAAGCGGTTTAAAACTAATTATATAGTTAATATAACCGCTTATAGTGTTATATAGTTAATATGATCTTTGGTTAAAGTGTTTAAAGTTTAAAAGTGAAAATTCTTAAGTCAAGAGACTGTTCGTTGATATTATTATTTTGAAAATTTAACTGCTTATTATATTTTTCAAAACTGAAAAATCTATTCTTAAACATTAGAAAACAATATTTTCATTTATTTGCTTCTAAGTATTTTATTTAAATTTTTTTATTTTTGTTAGGAGTTATAATTTTTAATTTTGTTTTAATATAATTTGATGCAATAATCGCGTTTAATTTTTTTTTACGAAAAAAACTATTAATTTATTGTATTTCTTAAAAAAAAAATTTGACCTATGAATTAAATAATAAAAAAATATTAATATTAACAAAGTAGGTTTTTCAAAATAAAAATCACTATTTATTGGAAGATTTTTTTGGAATTTGAGTTAAATTAAATATTAAACAGAATAAATAAGTTATAGAAATTGGTTTTCCATAAATAAAAAAAATTATTAATAAAAAATATGGAATCAAGAGAAGAAAGAAAAAGCCGTCTGGCAAGAGAGCGTTATGCTAGATTTAGAGCCAGGCAAACTCCAGAAGAATTAGCCACATACCGGGTTCAGATGACTGCATCACAAAGAAATAGACGAGCGCAAGAAACGGAACGCCAGAGAGAAATACGACTAGCCCAACGGCGTCGTAGAATTGATGAACTAATTCCTGCTGAGTTGGAAGTCCGTCGAATAACTCATGTAGAAGAACAGCGTCGATACATGGAGCAACGCACAATAGAACAACTTGATATAATTCGAGAAAACCGAGCTGAAATTATCGCGTTTTCTCAAGAGCTGCATGGTCAAGGTGCTCGACAAATAACTAACGATCAGAGAAATGAAGTGGATATTCATAGTTGTGGTCCTTTAAATGTTGACTGCCAGTTTTGCGGATCCAAAAATTTTATAAATGAACGTCCTTCTGATGGGAAATTTACAAGCTGTTGTCGTAAGGGAAAATTGAAATTACCAAAACCAAAAGACCTCAGACATAATGAATTAGAATATCCAGATTTTTTGAAAAAGATTATGTCTGATAATACTCATTATAGTTATTCTCATTTCCGAGAAAATATTAGATCATACAACAGTGCTCTTTCCTTTGCTTCAATGGGAGCTAAAATAGTTGCCTTGCCTGGAAGAGGGCCATATATATTTAAAATTCATGGCCAAACTTACCATCGCACTTCTCACTTGCAGCCAATCAATGATCAAGCACCAGTTTTTGCTCAATTATATGTGATTGATAGCACACAAGCCACGAACACTCGACAAGGCCAAGCAGCAAATCTTCATTGTCGGCGTGAAATTTTGAATCAAATTGATCGTTTCTTTCGCGAAAACAATCGATTGGCTCAAAGCTTTCAATTAATTCGTGAAATAGAAGAAAAAGAGCGTGAACGTGCAATTCAACAGGGCAATCAGATTCCATTGGTCAGTATGGTTTTTAGGCGTGATCGGCAGTCAGACCAACGGCGATACAATGCTCCAACTTGCAATGAAATTGCAATGGTCTTTGTAAACGAAGATGGTGAACCACCTTTCCAAAGGGATATTCGCATTTACCCAAAAAATCCAGTAGACCCTAATCAAAATTACATTCAATTGAACATTATGAGTCCTAACATGGATCCAATGACGTACGCACTGTTGTTTCCTTATGGTGAGCCTGGATGGCAACCCAATTGGGACTGCGAGTCTTACGAAGGGGCGCAACGAAATTTAATAAGAAACAACGTTAGTATTCTGCAGTACAAAGCTGCGCTAACAGCAATTCGTGGTGACTTTAATCGTTTCATAAATGCAGGAAAATTAACACAGCAATGGCTGGTCGATTCTTATCTCCAAGTTGAAGCTAATAATCTTAATTTTATTAAACAAAATCAAAGAGCGTTACGTAGTGAACTATACCGAGGACTTCAGGATCATATAGCAAATGTGGCACAAAATGAAAATATTTCAGCTGGAGTACCAATAATTTTACCATCAAGTTTCGAAGGTTCACCAAGAAACATGCGTGAACGTTGTTGTGATGCCATGGCAATTTTTGCAAGGTTTGGTGCTCCAGATCTTTTTATTACATTCACCGCAAATCCATCTTGGCCTGAAATTATGGAAAATTTAATACCTGGAGAGCAAACCGTAGATCGACCGGACTTAGTTGCGAGGGTCTTTAAGATAAAATTAGATGCACTCATAAAAGACATCACTGGGCATGGTATTTTCGGTCACACCAAGGCATATGTTTACAGCATAGAATTTCAAAAACGGGGTCTCCCTCACGCACATATATTAATTGCTCTTCGAGCTGAGGACAAATTTTCAACATCTGAGCGGATCGATAATTTTGTTTGTGCTGAAATACCACCTGAATCGAGTTCACATTTGCGAGAAATTGTTCTGAGATGTATGTTGCATGGCCCATGTGGAATTGCTAATCCAAACTCTCCATGCATGATAGATGGCAAATGTAGCAAAAAATTCCCAAAACAAATTACAGAAACCACAGTTTCAAACGTAAATGGATATCCTTTGTATCGTCGTCGCAACAACGCTCAAGCGGAAGTTCGTGGAGTAATCATGGATAATAGAAATGTGGTACCATACAATCCTTACTTGACACTTAAATATAATGCCCACATAAATGTAGAAATTAGTACGTCACTTAGAGCTGTAAAATATATTTATAAGTATATATATAAAGGTTTTGATTGTGCAAATGTTCAAATTACATCAAATGGAATTCCTGAACTTTGTAACAATGAAATAACAAATTTCATTAATTGTCGTTATGTTAGTGCTCCTGAAGCTATTTGGAGATTGAGAGAATCAAAAATGCATGATCGTTCACATTCCGTAATGATACTTCCAGTTCATCTACCAAACCACCAAGTAGTAGTTTTCGAATCTGGACATGAGGAAGAAGCTCTTTTGGCAGCTCAAACCCGTCGCACAAAACTTGAATCATGGTTTCATCTTAATATAGAAAATTTAACAGCAAGACATTTTCTATATACCGAAATTCCATACCATTTCATCTATAAAAGTGCTAAGTGGAATCAAAGACAAAGAGGACATGAGAAAATTGTAGGCCGAATGTATACAGTCAGTATCAAAGACGAAGAAAGGTTCTATTTAAGAATGATGCTTCTTCATGTACCAGGAGCTACCGGTTTTGAATTCCTCAGAACTGTAAATAATATTGTTTACGAAACTTTTAAGTCCGCAGCTATTGCCAAAGGACTTTTAGAGTCAGACGAAGAATGGGACCGTTGCATGCAAGATGGAGGAACGTATCTGATGCCCAAACAATTACGTGAAATGTTTGCTAACATTTGCATATATTGCAATCCTGCAGAACCAATTAAATTATGGCGAGATCACATTACAAACTTAATACTAGATCACCTGTCAATTAATTCAGAAGAAAATGCAATAAACTATGCACTTCATGACATAAATTATATTTTAAAACAGCATGGTATGTCTTGTGAGCAACTTGGTTTACCAGCTCCAACAGGAAATCCTCAATTAGATGAGTTAATCGACTATTCGGATGAGGCACGAAAGGCTCAAGAACTGTTAGCAAAACTTAACCCAGTTCAATTAAACGCTTTTAATAAAATCAAAGCAGCTGTATATAATGAAAGTATTGAAAATCGTTGCTTTTATGTTGATGGTCCTGGAGGATCAGGCAAAACATTTCTCTATAGGACACTTACCTCATACCTTCGAGGGGAAAGAAAAGTTGTATTGCTTTTCGCTACAACTGGAATCGCAGCAACTTTATTAGACGGAGGGCGCACAATTCACAGTGGATTGAAATTGCCCGTACCACTTTTGGATACATCTGTGTCTTCCATGCGGATGAATTCTGAAGAAGCCGAAGTTTTGAGATCGTCGTCTATAATATTAATTGATGAAATAACCATGCTTAACAAATATGGATTTACGTGCATAGACAGATTATTAAGAGAAGTAAAGCAAAATACTTTACCTTTTGGAGGTATTGTCATAGTGTGTGGTGGTGATTTCAAACAAACTTTGCCTGTCATTCCTAGGGGAACGCATGCAGATATTGTGGAAAGCTGTATTAAATCAAGTCGTTTATGGAGACATTTCACAAAATTGACGCTTACCACAAATATGAGAAGCGCAGGACATAATGAATACAATGAATGGCTTTTGAAAGTTGGAAAAGGCGACTTCGAGCCTATTTCGGGGTTAGTTGATGAGACTTTAATTGAAATTCCAACAATAATGATAGAAACTGGTGATCTTATCGAAACTATTTTTGGAAATCTCCAAAATCTAACAACTGAAGAACTCTCCAAACGAGTAATTGTCGCTCCAACGAATGCCCAGACTTTGGAAATGAACAAAAAGATCATTGCAATGGTACCTGGAGACGAGAAAGTTTACTACAGTGCAGATTTGGTCGTTTCTGAAGATCCGAACGATACACTGAATTTTCCTATGGAATTTTTAAATGAGCAAACTCCATCTGGCATGCCTCCCCACGTCTTAATTCTTAAGAAAGGTGTAATAATAATGTTACTTCGTAACTTAAACCCAAAAAAAGGTATGTGCAATGGGACAAGATTAATGATACAAGAATTAGCTACAAATTTTATTAAAGCTAAAATAATATCTGAATGTAATAAAGGAAGAATAGTGTTCATTCCAAGAATTAATATAATAAATTCAGAAACAACCTTGCCCTTCGTTTTAAAACGAAGACAATTTCCTATACTTCCAGCATATGCCGTTACTATTAATAAGTCACAGGGTCAAACTTTTGATTATGTTGGCATCAATTTGCAAACACCAGTATTCTCGCACGGTCAACTCTATGTGGCTCTTTCTAGATGTAAAAATCCGAATAATATAAAAATAAAAATTCAACCTGGTCCTCAACAAGGTTTACTATTAAATAACGAACGTCAATTTACAAGAAACATTATATTTAAAGAAGTATTGGCTGACTAAAAATATTGTAAAACGGTTACTGTGACATCAATAACAAGTAGAAACATTAATATAATAAATTCAGAAACAACCTTGCCCTTCGTTTTAAAACGAAGACAATTTCCTATACTTCCAGCATATGCCGTTACTATTAATAAGTCACAGGGTCAAACTTTTGATTATGTTGGCATCAATTTGCAAACACCAGTATTCTCGCACGGTCAACTCTATGTGGCTCTTTCTAGATGTAAAAATCCGAATAATATAAAAATAAAAATTCAACCTGGTCCTCAACAAGGTTTACTATTAAATAACGAACGTCAATTTACAAGAAACATTATATTTAAAGAAGTATTGGCTGACTAAAAATATTGTAAAACGGTTACTGTGACATCAATAACAAGTAGAAACATATCTTAAAAATTTTCTACAAAAATTTTTTAATAAAACAACAACTCGGCATTTTAACGATTCAATAAAAACCAACACTATATAAAAGGCAAAACATAACGAAAAACGATTTATAAAAAAAGTTTCAAAATAAACTACATTTTAGTAGTTCACTACACCTTCTTAAAATTAGAATTAAAATTTAAATAAGTATAAAAAATTAACAGTTAAAATAGTTAAAACAGTAAAATAAAAACCAAAACTAAAACAACTAAATTTAAATTACCTCAAAAATGTTTAATAATTAAAACTTAAACATATACACTTTAAAAAAAATCCAAAAAAAAACGAATGAAAAAAACTAAAATCATCCCAAATGAACAAGTATAAACAACAAAAATATACAACGGTGAAGCCTGGGTCACAACTCCAGATACGAACTTGTATTCACGAGTTCAACGAGGTGGAGTCGCGGTGGACGCGACCCAGGCTTTTTTTGGAAGGAAGACTCCATTTCAAAAACAATAGAGATATTTAATTGGGAAACGTTATATAAATAGTTAAACAAAAATAAAAGCTTGAAGATAATACTCTTTAAAAAAATAAAAATGTCAAAAAAAAACAAATGAAAAAAACTAAAATCATACCAAATGAACAAGCATAAACAACAAATATGCAACAGTGAAGCCTGGGTCACAACTTCGGATACGAACTTGTATACAATAGTTCAACGAGGTGGAGTCGCGGTGGATGCGACCCAGGCTTTTTCGGAAGGCAGACTCCATTTCAAAAACAATAGAGATTTTTTATTGGAAAAAGTTAGATACATAGTTAAAAAAGATGTATATATATTTATACTTATATATAATTTGTAACACAACCAAATTAAAAAAAAAACTCTAACAAACAAAATCTAAAATAAAAAACCAATTAATTATCTAATACCTACTTAAATTAAAAAACTAAGAAAGCAATAATATATAAGAAAAAACCTAATAACAAAACACTAACAAATAATAATATCAGCTAAAAATTTAAAAATCAACTAAAAACAGGCTAAGAAATAAATCAATAAAATAAAATACTCAAATGAAATAATATGAATCTTCCAATTTGTTTTGGAAAAACTTTTAAAAAAATAATATATAAACACACATTTTGTAATTAAGCAGACTAAAATAAATTTACTTAAGTTTTATAAACTAATTACAAAATACAGTTAATTAAAATACAGTTTTTCATTTCTTCTTATTAGTATACATTTTTAGAGTGTCTGACTCCGAAATGTTGACACGCAGATTCATTTCCGGATGGAAGGATATATTTTTATATGCATATAAATTACAAATAATTCCTTTTTTTCTTTTTCTTTACACAATTATTTGGCAAAGTGCAAATTATACATTATTCCGAAATTCCAAGATTTTATATATTTTTGATAATAAATTCTAATTTAATATAATGAAGTACGTCATTCTATGGCGGGCCAACATCTAGTTTTAAATATTATTTAATTAATAAAAATGGCAAGCAAATAAATAAATAATTATTGGCACGCAAGTGCACCCAATCATGCTTTTTATTATTTTTAGTTTTATAGGCAAATTTTTTCAATAAAAAAAAAAAAACAAAATTTAAATTACATAAGTGTTGAAGTTTAAATTTTTATAAACAGTTGAAACTTAAAATGAACTGTTCAATTTTGTATTTTAATATTTATTTTTTTACTTTTCATTGGACTTTTTTTTTTGCAAATTCATCTTCAATCTAAAATGCAACATCATCAAAATAACAATAATAACAATGAAATTGCTCAATATATCCCTACTAATTTATTTGTTCTTTTTTTTTTATATTTAAATTTTTTTTGTAATACAATTCAAATTTAATACGGTATCATATTATTGACATTAATTTTGAAATGGATTTACCCTTTTTCCGCTCTCTTTTAACTGAAGCTCAAGAGTGTCAAAATGTAAAAGACAGATGCCTGTTTTCATAAATGTGCTATTAAATACGTAGGCTCAGGAAGAGTTGTAGGATCATCGGTTAGTAAAAAATCTCTATAAAATCATTTTTAAGCGTAGAAAAATGTAAAATGTTGAATTTTTATCAAAATTTAACGGAAGCATGTTCCATGGCCTAGCAATTCTCAAAATAAATGAGTTTCCATAACCAATTTTAAATCACCTACGAAGTAGTTCCCATCAAATGTGCGAGTGTTGAAATTGGCACTTAAAGCCGTCCTTGTGTTAGGCTGAAATTGTGGGAGACATGAATGGAGGTTGAAGGGCAGTATTATTGATTATAATTCAATAAAACCAGAAAATCATCCTCATTGCCCACAAGATGAAGTTTTCACCGTGTTGTTTGTGACTATAGCAGCAGCTGCAACAGATTCCTCTACGAACTTTAACCAATTAAAATCATCCCATTTTTAAAATCAAAATCATAGTATTAACTCTTTATACAAATATACGGGGTTTGGTTTTCAGAATAGCTATCAATGAGGCAATTTGGGGAATAATAATTACTAGTCATATTATATTCGAGAACTACCAACAGTTAAAGATTTTCTATTAAATATCTTATAGTTGACAGTATATAAATGCAAAAAATTTTCTCAAATTTTAATTGTACCTTACAGTAGTGGATATAATAATAATATTAAAAAAAAAATCATTCTTTTATTTCATTGTGATCGGTTGAAAAAGACTTGTTTAATAGTTAGATAGCAAACAAAAAAAAAGAGATAGATATATAGCGCTGAAGAGGTCATTCTACTTTACATCTTTTTATTTTTATTCTGTTTTTTATTTTTATGTTTTTTTTTTGTCTTTAGTTAAGAAATTTGCTTGGTAAATCATGATGCGCTTATAATAAAGAAAAAATATGGTTAATGTTTAATAAATTAGATTAAAGCAATTTTTTATTAAAAAAAAAAATTATTTAGGTTAGATATTGTTTATAAAAATTTATAAATTTGGAAAGTATGGAAAGCCAATTATAATAAAAAAAAAATTTATTGGAAATATATAAATTATTAATTTTTAAGTGAAATTTGCTTTAATTTAACCTAAAGGTGGATGACTTATAAAACATCAAGATAAATTAGAATTATAACAATTTAATTTACAATGAATCTTTAATTTTTTTATTGTGGTTTTTTGGGATAAGAAGGAAATAAGTTTTATAAGGTTTTGCTTAAATTTATTAACATAAACTGAAATCTTGTAGGTGATGACACTTGCTCTATTAAAAACTAAAGTCAATTATGATACTTCTTGAAAAATTCCAGCGTAACACCAGTGGAACTACAAATTCCCACTACTGCTTACTTGTTCACTGTGGAAACTTCAAAATCGTTTAAAACTGGTTATGGAAACTCATTTGTTGTGAGGGCCACTAAGATGTGCAACATGCTTCCGTCTGTCAATAACGTATAGTATTTCCAACCTACTCATAAAATCACCTTTAATTTCTTATCTTTCTTCCAATTTCAATTAAACATACACATGTATAAAGGAATCCGTTTCTAGAACGCTAAGGCTTCGCTGTCAATGTATAAGAACAAATGGGTCTTAGAGATTTTATTAGTCACAGTAATAATCTTTGATAAATCTACAAGAAATCATGAAGATTTTAAAATTTTTAAAGAAATGATATAGAGTGAATCCCTGTGTTAATAATAGTTAGACAATTACAACATTCCTTCAAATTCCTGCTCCTTAACAGCTCCGCTATTTTCTAAATACCTGATGTATTCCTTTTTTTTTACTTGCTTACTGTTAAAGGCTAAACAGCCTGTTTATATAATTGCGTGTTGGAAGAGGAGGAAATGTTATATTTATATTATTAGAACTGATCAAATGATATCCACATACAATTTAGACATTAGATAGTCTTATAACATGAAGAAATGTATTATTTAGATTTGTAGATTTTCAATACCTAGATACAATTCTATTTTGTTTATATTGTAATAATTTTGTATTTGAGTTATATGGTATTCTATATCTGTGAGTTATATTATTCAATTAAATTATTTGTTTATATTATTATAATGTATTTTTTATTAAAGATACCTATATAATTATTAATTATTAATTGCCATTAATTTTAATCCAATGGCTAATGGTAGCTGAGTCTAGTCGAAAATCAGATATCTGGTTTTTAGAATAACTTTCACTGGTAGTCGAAATCCGAGCCTTTCGGATTAAAGGTTACCACTCGAACAATGTGCCACCCAGTCGTAAATTTATTAAACTCTACTAAATCATCATTAAATAAGTATTAACTTTTAATTAAAAAAAAAAAACAGATGTCAAAATACATATATGTATTTTGATTTCAATGAACTCATTCAATGGAAAATTTTAACACACTTTTATTAATCGATTAATTTTATTTTTTATATTTAGTTTTTTAAATATAATAATTTATTTAATATGACCATATTTTTCATATCTAAAATTCTTTGAATTAATTTTATTTTGTTTTTTTTTTTTTTTTGTATTAATCACCATTTTATATAATTTATACATCAAACAAACACATAATAACAACTTTTTTTTTACAATAATGCAATATTTTATCTCATTTAAAAAAACAAAAAATTAAGGTTTACATATTTGCACAACTTTTAAATATATATCTAAAGATACTTGTGTAATATCATAAAACAGGTACAGTTAATGTGTGGAACATTTGCACAATAAAAACTCTATACCTATCTTTAAATATATATATGTATATACATATATATTTTAAAACTATACAAAAGATACAAAAAAAAAATTTGAAATTAAATTTTGCATATAAAAGAATTGATCAAAAAAAAAAAAATTAAATTTTCCTTTCCCCAAATATCCCCAACTCTCCGTTACCTTCAATTAAAAAAAAAAAAACTTAAATACATACTCAATATAGATCAGATATCGTTTTTATAAATTTGATTTTAACTTTTATAGATGCAAATAGCATTTCATTGCAGTAAAAACTAAAACAGAAGAAATATATCTCTATATATATATGTTTATGTATATATATATTTAAGAACCTGACAAGTAGCCATAACTGACTTTTTATAAGGTTGAAACATTTATTCAGAAAAAAAAAATTTACAAAAACAACAATAATCTTACAATTTCATCATCATTGCGTACACATTTTTTTTTTTTATATTCTATTTAAAATAAAACGATATCCCAAAAATGGTCAATTTTCAATCTGTCTGTATCTTTAGGTGCTCACTCGGTTCAGTATCTGGCTGGTTTTTTAAGAATAATGACAAAATATAAAAAAAATAAAAAAAAATAAAAATTATTTAATAAGAAAAAATAAAATTTGAAATGTAAATGAAATTGTTGACGCGCATATACCGTATATTCTTAGGCCGATCTTTCCCCCCTTCCCCCTTTTCTGTAAAATCGGATCTTTTTTTTATTTTCTTTTACTTTACCTCCTTCTCGTCTTTCTTTAATAATATAAGAAAAAAATATATATATATATATACATATATATATATATAAAAATATTATTTTAATTTTATATATATATAGCTATTTATCTTATTATTTTTTCTTGAACATACAAATTTACATACACAGATACCTACTGTACATTCTGGTTCATTATTTTTATTTAAATGTATACATGTATATAAAAAGATACAAACTTTTTGTTTTTAAATTAAAAACAAAAAAATTGTAATATCTCAATTATTGTAGGCTATAGGGTAGCCATTATATACTTTTATTATTTAAAAAGCTCAAAAATTTTCAAATTAATTTAAATTAAATAACATCATAATAATTAAGTATATCTGGTGGAACATCTGTTACACTTATTCTAAGAAATTGGGCACATATATTAACTGCAATTAAACGCTTTTAATACAAATCATTTGCCTAGGTATCTCGAATTTCTTGGAATACGAGTAATTGCAATTGTCCCGCGACTTTGAAAAATATCGGTTTATTTGAATTATATCATAAATGATAGTAAATACAATTATTTTGTCGAGGCCTGTATTTAAAATTTTTTATAACCTGACATATCTTGGCTTGGAAATTTGAATAGAAAATCTAACGTGTTCACGGGACAATGATTCATTGAACTAGAGTTATCAAACTAGATATCCTATTCAATTTATCATGCCGCAACTGTGGTGAACAGCATGAGAAATAAACTGTTATAAAGTTTACCCATAAATACCCAATGTTGATTAGATTCAGGAGAGTACGTGTAGGCTGCCATGAATTCAACAATGCGATTCAACGAAGTTTTTTTTTTCTTTTTCACTCCTTTAAGAAGTATACGGCATTCATCAAGTCAATTTACTAGGCATTGATTACTACTACTCTATTATTACTACAACTACTGTCAATACTCTGCTCTTCTGTAGCTAATAATTATAATGATCTGACTGGGTTTTGAGCCCAAAAAGATCGACGTATAAAACAACTACGCCGTTGGTCAGATAACAATTCAAGTAATCTGGTTTAATTAATCAGGTTTAAAAATAAACTCAAAATGGTCTTAAAATAAGCTTTGTAATCCCGAATGTGGTAGCAAAACATTGTCAACGCGTAATGCGGATCACTATCATTATTTACAAGGCCCCGCCTGTACATACCATTGATAAAAACTGAAGCTTACAGAATACTGATCAATGGTTATCCATTTTCCATAATTTGACAGCTTAAATTTAATCCAAGTTTTGGAAGTTGAATGGGACTAACCTACTTAAATGTTGAATCACACATATATCCTATAATCACACTATTATTAATAAAATAATTAGTAAATAAAAGTCTTTAATAGAAAAAACGCTACAGGTTGTAAATCTGTAACAAAACAGAATTTGCTTCAATAATTCATAAATTATAATTGGAATAAATTAAAAAAAATTTTATCATGACTTTAAATATCTTTTAAGCATTCGGAAAATTAATTGAGCACTATTTTTTTTGAATTAAAAATTAATTCTTGAAATTATATTCATACAAAGTGGTAAATTTAAATTTAATTATCGCACTAATAAAACCGAAACACATTTCTGTGTTAATGTAGTTCGCATTTTCTTTGGAAAAATATTCTTTTGTATAAAAAATACGCCATAGCTAATTACATTTGTCAAAAACTATATAAAAGTCATTACCAGGCTCAAAATTACCAATAAAATTTATTTTTATATACCTATATTAAACATACATACAGTTTTTTATATAGTTGTTAAATCTTATAATTTTTATGACTTAATAAATCGCTCAACACACCACTTTATTTTTATATAGCTAAAATAAAAAATTATAATTAATTAATTTTAATCAACCATTAAAAAATTAAATATTATAATAATCTTTATGCATATATACATACATACATATTATATAAACGTACCGATATATAAATGTATAATAATTAAATTCATGAAAATATTTTTAAAGTAATTTTACTACATATTAAAAGAAAACGATATGACCGTTACGGATATAAATTAAAGCAGTAAATTATTAATTGTTTGACTTATTTTATAAAATAAAATTCAAACAAATTAATGTGTATGTAAAAATTATACATAATATATACCATATACTTTTGGTATAGACAGGCTTATTAACAGTTAAACAATTAGCTTAACACTTAAAAAAAAAAGAATAAAAATTTTTTAAAAACAAGTGTTGACTATATAATCAAATTTTTCAAAAAGTGTTGACTACGTAATAAAAATTTTAATATTTTTATGTTAATATAAAAATTCTGAAATAGAACAATTTAAAATTAATTTTCAAATAGGATGTAATGATAAATTTAAAGTCCTTAAATTAAAACATTTCTCAGGCGGTATTTATTAAATTCTATCACATTTATAAGTTAAGTTTATTATTATTAAATATGTATACATATTCAAATAAATTAACATTTTATTGGCGAATGTATTTAGACATAATTATATGTTAACAACAGCATTCATTTTTCCTTTCAAAAACCAATAATATTATTGCACTGCTCAGTAGATTATTCAAGGGTTCAAGTACCTTACTTACTTACTGAATCCCAAAACTACTGGTGGGGCATAGGGTGTCAAAAAATCCTCTTCACCTTTCACGATCTTTAACAATTCCTTTTAGCTGTAACCACGTTTTGCGTTGCGCTTCTTTCAAAACAGTACTTCTCCATATTTTCCTTGGTCTACCCACTCATCGTCTGCCTTGTGCATTCAACTCAAAACATTGCCTTGCAATGTTTTCTTCTGGTTTCCTCAAGGTATGTCCGATTCATCACCATTTTCTCTCTCGGATCTCGAATTCAATCATCTTCTGGTTCGTTTTTTTCCACAGGTGTGTGTTGGTAATGATATGCGGCCAACGAACTCTTAAGATGCGGCGTAGACAACGGTTTATATACGTCTGCAACTTTTTAGTGATATTGGCGGTTAACTTCCATGTTTCACAGCAGTATAAAAGTACTGATATGACGTTTGTTTCAAATATTGTTAGCTTTGTACGCAGGGCGATATTTTTTGACTGCCTTATGTTTGAGAGAGTTCCAAAAGCAGCTCTGGCTTTATTAATTCTGCCTACCTAGACAACTCAAAATAAATTGAGATTCAAATAAATACTTTATATAAAAATTTATAAACATCATCTGTGAATTATAATAAATGGATTAAAAAAAATGTTTATCATATTTACAAAACTAAATAATTTCTTTGTGTATATCCGTTAAATGAATTATCTGAGGAAACAGACACTTGTCAGATTATATTAGAATTATAATTGTTAATCGCTTCTAAAGTTTCAAAATATTCCCAATAATAATATCCGGGATATTTAAGGTAGAAATAGACATCCGTTTCTGCCTAGATAGTCTCGGTTTATATTTCCTGTATAATTTGATCCAAAAAGTTATATTTTCGAAAGTAACAACAGCTTATTCAAGAGCATTCAATACTTATTATATGTGTTCGCAAATGAAGATGCTTTAACGTTGCTTTAATATTTCAGATTTGATAACCTATCCACAATGAGCGTAGCTGCCAAAGTACAAATACTACTTCAAAAGCTAAGCATATGGGAAACAATACAAATGCGTACAATAAAAGTGATCATTAAAGTTTCAATGACGCAAAATTTGCTTGAGTTTTAAAATTAAATTTGACAGTTAAACTTTTTTTGACATTTTGAAACTATGAACATCGATTGCTGCGTAATGGATAAATTTATTGTGTTTAAAACATAAGAAATTTGAAACAAATGCATACCTACAATTTAAACAGTTATCTTTAGACAGGTCCCAATTAGAAATTCATCCATAAAATTCTTTTATTCTCAATTTTTTCTGTGTTTACTCCTATTCCCAAATTTTAAAGTCTGGAATCACTTTGAAATGCTTCTTGTTATTGATCCGAACTCGAATGTTTCTATTTACTTAACTTTAGTTAAATTTCATAATATCACTATAATTAGCTCAAAATAAAAAAAAATAAATACTTGAACCTTTGACAGTTATAACCAAATAGACGTCCCATCTACATTGTAAAACCATTAAATTATTAAATTAATATTAAAGAGAATGACAAAATAAAAAATTTATAATGAAATTTATATTAATTCAATTAATGTGGGTGTTAAAAATGACGCATTATTTTTTTTTTTTTTTATTTTATTTTATTTGTATAAATTTTTATTTAATTTTATATTCTGTGCAATGAACAGACAAAGGTGATATTAAAAAAAAAAAAATTCTAAGTAGAATTAAAAAAATAAATAAAATTCTAGAGTAAATTAAGACCTCTTCGGTTCGACTTCATTGACAGAACCAACAAAAAAACAAAGCAACAACAACAAAACGAAGTATAAAGTATATAAACAAATTTAAGTAGGTGATAATAAAAATATATATATAATAATATATATATATGTATATACTTATATAAAAATATTCTGAATATACTTAACTTACATAAATATATAATAAAATGTAAGGTAGGATGTCTGTTATGATGTCATGTCTGGAAGCAGAGACGTATAAAATTTGACATTAACAACAGCAACAACAATGAAAACTGTAATAAATACCATAGTAAAATATTTTTTTTTGTTTTTGTAGATAGGCGATAGGCGTTTTTTCATATCACTTACATTTTGTATTTATTATATTATACATATATAAGAATCATGAAAAGTAAATTTATGATAGCAATTTTTTATTCTTTTAAATTATATGATTGAATTAATTTTTGAATTTTATTTATTTTGAAACATTTTATTAATATACCATACTAATTGTGACATTTAAATGAATTTTAAAGATTTTCTAAACTGACAAGTAAGATTTTTTTTAAATTACAGGATTTCTTTTTTAAAAAGAAAAGCTAAATTTTAATTTGAAGTTAATATGACTTCCTGGTTCCTAGAAATTCTTTAAATACAAATTTGAAATAAGAATTGTAATACCGATTTCGTGGTAATGGCTAGGATGTTGAAGTTTTAAACTTTACGGGATCGAAGTTTCGGGATCAAATTCTGGTCAGATCGTATCTAATATCTGGTCTAAAATAGCATAGGGCCCTTATTATGTAACAAATTTGCATTCGCATAATTTTGCGAATTTTAAATGAGAAGATGAAATTCATCCGTATCGCGTAACAAATTCACAAAGTTAATCTTTATTAAATAACGTTGCTAACGTAAGTTGCTTCACAGATGCTATCTCAACTATAGGTATTTCGTATAATTTATAGTTAATTTTTAAAAAACAATTGAATGTTAGAAAAGCAAGTAGCAAATAATTGTAAATGTAAAATAATTGGTTTGAAAAAAAAAAAAGGTTACAAACTTAAAAAAAAAACAATTTGAAACCTTAGAAGACATAAGTACATATTATTTAAAAATTTATTATTAAATTATTACATAAATATATAAAACAAAGATTTTAATATACATATGGCAAAATTTCCGATACCCAGCTTCATTAGGTGTAGTGATATGCTCATATAAAAGAAGGAGTTGTATGGCAGCTACTCGAACCAACTGCAGTAGACCAACCAAATTTTGCAGAAACTTTGGCCATAAAACTATAGCAAAATTTCAGACACCTAGCTTTAATAGGTACAGAGTAATGCTCATATAAAAAAAGAAGTTGTATGGCAGGTACTCGAACTTGTGGACCAAAATAGCTGGATTTACATAGCGATAACGGCACTCACAAAAATGAATTTGTGAAAATTTCACAATCCCAGTTCCTTTACTTTTTGAATTATCGTGCGAACATACATAGCTTAATCGATTTATTTTCCGATTCTTATCCTCCCTCCTTCTCGGCGTCACAAACTTAATGTCAAATTTAGTATACCTTTTTGACTAATAGTCACATAAAGATTATGCTATATTTTCGTTTCAAAAGTAAAAATAATAAAACCTATAACAGAAGGATTTTATCCTATTATTTTTGACATCTTTTAACATTTTTATATATAAATGAAATTGCCCTAAGATTTTTATTAAATAATTAATAATTTGATAGCTTTTTTTTTATTTTATTTACAATTAGAAGGGAGCTTTTTTTTGTATTTGTTAAGTTGAATAAACTTATCAAGGATTACATGAAAATTTGTATAACTAATCAAAAGGTTGAATAAAAGTCTATAAAATCCCTATAGCAATTAAATAAAAAAAAAAGTTCTAATTGTTTTAAATAAAAAGTAATTTCAATTGCTTTCTTAATACATAATTCTTAATTACAAGAAAAATCATCTCCTACAGGATATTGTTGGAAAAAATGAAAACAATTTTTTATATTATTCATGATTAAAAATATATCATTTATATATATATGTATAACTAAATTTGTTATCATTCATAAATTATAATTTTAATAAAATAATTTTTTCCATTTTAACAATGAAATAATAAACCCTTTACTTTACGACCTAATTATTAATTTTTTAATAAATCTACATAATTACTGTAAACTATTAGAATAATGAAATTTTTATTAATTATTACCCTCTGAATTAGCTATCTAGTATATGTTGCAGTTCTCTTAAAGTTTATTTACTCAATATAAGTTCTTTAAGTAAGGAGCACTTTATTTAAAAACCACTCTACTATTTAACTGATGCAACAGATGCTCATACCTACACAGTTGAACTATTTAGATGGGGCAACACGGCTTACCGGACTTCGTTTGTCATAAGAACGTCGTGCTAATAGAATCACATCCCAAAAAATGTGTTGTCCATGGTTGATATGTATATGATAGATGTGTAACACCTTCTTAACATCCCATCGTACATAATCCAACTATAAAATGCAATTTCGTTCATTGACTTTAAAATGTAAATCGAACTTGAGATTCAAAAATCGATCCTAAAAGACATTTCTTTTATCAAAAATATTATTAATATAATCTTATTATAAATTTTAAAATTTAAATTACGTCACTAAATCAAACTTTACAATTATTATATACATATATATATATATATATATATATATATATATATATATATTATATAAGTACATAATCTTAAATATATTTTCTTACAATTATACCCCACTTAACATTTTTTAAAAATCTGATTTTTATTACTGTCTGAGAACATATGACACATAAATTAACAAAATGTCAAAACTGTCATCAAATTAATTACCCTTAACCTTAAAATACTTTTTTTTAAGTCAATAAAAAATAAAAAAAATTTACTCTCTCATTTTATTTTTATTACTTTTTTGAACTTCTAAATTAAAATTCTTAAAATGTAAAAAAAAAATAAAAATTAAATTTTTTTAAAAAGTTAATATTTATATAATTTAATAATTAGCACTTATGACAAATATGGGATTTTTTTTATGCTAATAATGTTATAAATAAGGTGTTAACATAAATTCACTTTACGAAGAACTAATTCGATTTGTAAATAAAGTTAATTATTTTGTATTTTATTTCTGTATAAAATTTGAATTAAAGAAAATGAAAGAGTGAGACAAAGTCAGTATAATGTTAGTACAGCAATAAATGAGCACTGAAAGGGTTAATTCATTTTAACAAACCCGTACGAGTTTGACAGATTTATACATAATTCTGACGTGTGGTGTTATTAATAATTAAAAACAATTTTTAACTTTTATACATTTTTATGTTTTTTAAATTTTCTGAAACTGAATTACACTTTTAATTAAATTTGGGAGACGAAAAGAGTTACCAAACCATGTCTTACTTTGTTATTATTGATTTTACAAAATTTTCTAGTGCGAGAGGTTCGGGTAGGATTCATATTATTTCTCTCTTTCTTATGCATAACTCTAGGTCTAATTAAGTTGGGTACTCAGGGTCTAATTAAGTTTTGCATTTGAAATTTTGATAAAAGAAGTTAGATTAGTTTTATTTTCATATTTATATTACATTCATGCAGGTTTCCGTGATTTCTTATAGTATCTATTCCTCTCTTATCTCCGTTTTTTTTTTAAATCAAACTAGGTGTGAAATAAATAAAAAACCATGTAGTTTCCGAGTAGTTTCCGAAAAGTTTTAATTTCATTAAAAATTAATAACCTTTTAAAAATACCAGTATTTCGTTTACGACATGAAGACTTCTTCAGTGCTAGGACTGGACTCTAAGTAGTAGCTTTATCTAATTAATTTATAATTGAAGGCATTTTTTATTTTTATTGGCATTTCATCACTTTTCTGTATTTTGTAAAGCCTTTTATTTAAAAATTGAAAATTGATTTTTTTTATTAAACGCAATTCACACGCCTCCACACTTCTCAGTACTATACTTTAAAAAAAACTTAACCTAACTAAAAGAACGTCTTTAAATGTTTATTAATTCATTAACAGTTTGTTAATAAATATTTTAATCATTTAACCAAAAAATTATTACGTAAAATTTTTTTTTGTTCACGAATTAGTTGCTAATTAATATAATTTTTTAATATTATAGGTTATCAATTTACATACCAGTTTTTGTTAAATAAATAAGAAATTGTGTGGTATAAGACACCATAAGAACATCTTTAAATATTTATTTAAGTATATATCTAGATATAATTGTAATATGTTATATTTGTGTATTTAAAAAAGAAACCAGTTATAAAAATACGAAAATTATTTAATTTTTTAAAATAATTTAATACAATTTTAAAAAAAATTATATTTTAAATAAAAATTTTAAGTTTTTGCATTAACAAATTTATTTAAATCATAATTTAAAAAAATAAATCTACATATTTATTCACAATAGATACTTCAAACCCAGGTAGCATATATACAATATAAACCCATATAACTTATACTATTGAACCCAAGTAACTTGCACCATTAACCTGGGTTTAATTAACTTGAATACATAAATCCATCAATAAAATCATTTTGAATACTTTTTCTTTGTTATATTTCAAAATATTTTAATAGTAAATGATATCATTAACAATTTGAATATATTAATTAAATTAACTAATACTGTCACTTTTTAATATGGATGGTTTTATGTTGCAAATTAAAAAAAAAAGTTTAGAAAAAATTAATAAAAAAAGTTCAAAAAAAATATAAAAGTATTTTTAATGGAAGCTTTTTTAAATGTTTTATAAAAAAAAAAAAAAAATAAAAAGTATTCCTCCAAAATTTATTAATCTAAATTAATTGTCTTAATGTTCAAAAATGGCATATACAACAAAATAGAATTGAACTGAAATAATATTATTTAAATTTAATACAAATTTTTTGATATGCTGTCAATAAATAGATACTAAGTCGTAAAATTTTGCAATTTTTTTTTACAAGCTTTATTTTAAATAATTAAAACTATGTATGAATTACCATATTATGTATACCATGTATGTATATTTAAATGAATGTAAGGGGGGCAATCAAATTTGTTTTTTAATATTCTATTATTCGAATTTAAGTTTTAATTAAAAGCTGGGCTTAAGATTCAAATAACATTTCTTTGATTTGAAGATAGATTTTTTTTTTATAATATTGATTGTTTTTTTAAACTATTCTAATAATTGTTTTTGTATAAAATAAATCGTATACAAGAAATTCGTGCATAGTTGAATTATTGCTAACTCAAATGATTTTTTTTTTGACAGATTGACTTTTAATTCTCATCAGTGTTGGAGGACGTTTGAAATAACGTTTGACATAATTTTTTGCACACTATCATAAAAATACCGAAATATATACGAAAAATGTAAATACATATATAAAACTGTAAATAACAAAGTCAAATCATATCTGATAATAAATAAAAGAGAGAAGGAATAAAATGTGTTATATTTACAGCTGGGTGGCACAGTGGTTAAGTGCCGACCTTTCATGCGGAAGGGCCCGGGTTCGAATTCTAGTGAAAGTGAAAAAACTTTTCTGGTTTTCGGCTCGACTCAGCTACCATTCGCCATTGGGTTCAAATTAATGGCATAATCAATAATTAATAATTATAAATCTTTAATAAAAAAAATACTTTAATATAAAAATATAAACAAATGCAAAATATAAACAAATAATTTAATTAAATAATATAACTCGCAGATATAGAATACCATATAAGTAAAATATAAAATATTACAATATAAACAAAAAATAGAATTGTAAATATTGAAAATCTAAGACGTTTCTACATGTTATAAGGCCTAGTACTATCTCATGTTTAAATTGTATGTGGAATTCAATAAGACAAATTCTAATAACACGAATATAATATGACCCCCTGTTCCAACATGTACCTATGGTATAGACAGGCTTATTAGACTAACAGTTGAACAGTTAGCGCTTAAAAAAAAAAAAAAAAAAAATTGAAGTACATACAGGCTAAAACTGTAAAAAAACAGAAAAACTTTAAATTTAGTTTAATAGAGCTACTCTTAAACTCTATAATACGCTACCAACAAATATAAGGGGCGTCGGTGGGTTAGTGGGTAAGCATTTGGCTTATTAACCGAGAGGGTGCGGATTCGATTCCCGTACGAGTCCTGAATATCTAGACCTATTACAAATCCCCATGGTAACCAAATATAATTTAAAATATACAAAAATATAATATAAACCAAATAGATAATATTACTTATAAATATTTAAAAAAAAAGTATTGAAATTGCGTGCACAATAGGCCACAAGATCATTGTGTGAGGAAGGCACATGCTATCCCCCATATCAAAACAACAACAACAATATATATAAGGGATTGTTATGTTACAATTTTAAAAGTTTTACGTCAAAATGAAAAGAATGCGCATACTTAACCTAATGTGTTAAGCACATAGAATTGTCCAATTAAGCTAAAATAAATTGAAATATTTAACTTTTTTGAAATATTTAATTTTTTATACATAATCTAGGAAATTTGGTACCAAAAACTTAGAAATATGCTATTCCGCATTCAACATATTAATTATAAAGACATGAAAGCATTTTAACAAATATTATGCGCTAGAATATTTCATATATGAATACCGAGTCGACGCAAGGGTGAATCTTGCGTCTCACAGCTCTAAATACCTTAATAAACTTTAAAACACATCTCTCAAGCACGGTCTGGTTCATTTACAAATCAATTAAATATTCAACTAGTATCTGTTAGGTACCTATACTAAATTTGCTACACCTTGTTAAAAACTACTATTAGCACAATATAAAAATTAAATTGACTTGCGCATAAATTTATTCAATATTTTTTTTTTTTTTTGTCTCCTAAACATTTTTAAATTTTTTTAATTAAATACATAACATAAAATATTTGTACAAAAAATTATGACATAATAACGCACAATCAAGATACTAAACAACATAACATATTCATATTATAGCAAAAATAAAAAAAAAAAAAAAAAAAACGATTTTATTTTTGGCACGTGTTACCAATAATAATTCGATGATTTGATATGTATATGTATGTATATGTATCACCAATACATGATTAAAATAAAGTAAAAGACAAGAAATAACAACAAAACTAGCAAAATTGAATTAATTACGAATAGCCTATTAGAAAGATAACAAAATATTAATCCAGGTATCTATCTATAGTATTCAATTCATTCACTCATTAGTATATTTTATGTTATAATTTTTTTTTGTAAAGACACGCTAACACAAATTCGTTTAATCTAAAATTAAATTATGCTAATTTTTTTAAATTTGAATAGTTTTTCTATATGATTTTTTGATTTATATATATGATATCAGATTGTGGTTTTATGGTTTTATATTATGTAAATGTATATACTACATAATATATAAGTATAAGTAATAAAATATTAGATAGGAAATACGATTACTTAAGAGCTAAGCAGGTTTAATTGAAAATAATTGTTTTTAAATATTTAGTTACAAATGATCCAATTATGATATGTGGCCTATATATATTAATTAAGATTTAATTTAATTCCATCTAATTTAATGCATATTTAAATCTATATAAGTATAAAGCCCCTTTCAGTTAAGTTTATACATAAATAATAAGTTAACAAACGATTTACTTTGACTGACATTTACTTACCGTTGCTATCGTTAGTTTTAAATGTCAATTTACTGTCTATAAACAAAACTTGGGTTCGAATATTGTTTTGACAGTTGACCATTGAAAAAAAAATGAATGAAATAGAAAGGAAATGATTTAGTTTTATTTTATTATTTAAAATAATTCAAGATTTAGAAAAAATTAACAAAAAATAAAAAAAGAATTAAGAATGTGGATTAATTCATTTACAGTTCCGAAGTAGTATCTTTGATATTGAAACTAATCTTTTAACAGAAAAAGCTGCTTAAAATAAACTTCTGCTTTTGTTTATTTTTTGATATTTTTTTTTTACATTAAAAATATGATTTTTGAAGTTTCAGTGCCCAGACAGCGTTGTCTTAGAGGTTTCTTAGTGATACTGGGTAGCGACACTGCATGTAAACGCCAGGTTAGAATTGTGAATTAGATCTGCGACATTCGAAAAAAAAAAACTACGCAAAAGAATATTTTATAAATAATGATAGTTCTCTAAATGAACATACAACTGAAGCTTGTATTAAGCCAAATATCTGATACAATAATAAAATAATTACCAAATCCATACTTGAATAAGATTTTAGAGAAGATCTAATCCTTAAAATGGTCCAAAGTTAAGTTCAATTTAAACTGCTATATTAGAATAATTTGGTCTAAACATTATTTATTTAATAATTGGCTTGAGCCTTTTGTGGGCCACTGCATATTTTTATGATTTTGAAAATAGAAAAATTATGAAATCTTCCAATTTTATACAATTTCGAAAATTCTTATATATCAAAGACTTGTTACTTTAATCAGATCATAGTTTATGGATCTTTGTAAGTAGTCAGGACGATCTCTTGAAAAAGAATGGTTATGGTTAATAAGAAGAAAAGGTCTTTTTAAATAATAAAATTTTTAGAAAAATATCAATATATTTTATAAAAGTGAATTTTCTTCTTTTTTCGGATAATTCCCTCCTCTACTACTAGATCCTTGTATTATTAATCTGTACTTCGGAGTCTTGTAATGAATTGTGTTTATATATATCTACTTTTTGCAGTGCAGGGTCAAAAATCCCAAAGTCATAAGTCCTTTAGGGATTTTTGACCCACTTAGTGGGTTCCTAAGGGACTTATGACTCATAGCAGTGAACCTTAACTACCTAAGGGACTTATAACCCTGGGAGTTTTGATTCAGCGTGATGGGTCATAACTCCCTTATACAGTTCTCAGATTAAAAATTATTAGTAATATTAAAAAAAATATTAATTTTAATTATAGAATATCAGTGACCGGTACAACACATTTTGGGGTTGAATTCGAAAAAATTAAAAATTTTTCCAAAACCAAGATTTTACATTTAAACTACATTTTGCAAAAAGTGTAATCCGGATTTTGTAACCAAAGCCTCGCATAACAGAATTTATAAATACTCTGGAAAAAGGGTCAACTTTGGTTTTTAACAAACATAAATATGCTTCCTAATATAGTATCT
The DNA here is from genome assembly GCA_963082915.1 of Dolichopus griseipennis. Classification (NCBI taxonomy): domain Eukaryota; kingdom Metazoa; phylum Arthropoda; class Insecta; order Diptera; family Dolichopodidae; genus Dolichopus; species Dolichopus griseipennis. Next base: position 339,921,566 of record OY720441.1, on the reverse strand, counting down.
CGCATAGATAAATGTATAAATACATATTGTTGTACATCTAATATTTATATATATTTTTGTATTATACTTTAAATTATGAAGATCAGAGAAGACTTTTAGATTTCCTAAAGGGACTTATGACCCACTTTTAAAGGTACTTGTATCACACGTAAATATTTTAAAGTTGGTCATAAGTCCCTTAGGGATTTACGCTCCACTAAGTGAGTCATAAACCCCTAAGGAACTTGTGACTCTGGGAGTTCTGACCTTACACCACTTTTTGCATATATACTTACTTAAACTTCAATGATGGATGCTTTAATATATCTATTTAAATCAAAAAATTAAAACGTATGCGTGGATAAATAAAGTATAAATTAAAAAAAAAAAGGCAAATTTCTTTTTCAATCATGATTTACAAATTTTTTTTCCAATTTTTTAATTACTCCGAATTTTGCAGAACAAGCAATTATAGGTATACAAAAAAAAACAACAACTTGTCATTATTGAGAACTCAAAAAAAAAATCTGTTCATTTATTTTTAAAATCATAATAACAAAATAACAAGAAAAAAAAAAGCAAACGGTTTTATTTAACAGGTCCATAATGACAATAATGATTCCTTATTAGGAAGAGCTGGGGAGTCAACTGAAAAACGAAAAGAATTATAATATAAAGTAATAAAGGACTTGCTTTCAACCCCCTATTTTTTTAAAACTGTGTTCCTTTGATAAAAAAAAAAATCAAAATTTGTTGTACACAGGTTTGAAATTACCCGGGATTAAATTTTTTTTCGTTAAAATAAAAAATTATCAAAATTTGAATATATTTTTAAATACAGAAATATGTATATATATAATATATAATATATACTAATATATATATACTGTTGGTAATCAAAAAAAAGAAACGAGTCCTTAATAAGTTAAAAAACTGTATTCATACTAAATTTATATATAACATAATTTTTTAAAATTAACTACATATGTTGTACATATATATTTATATATGTATATATATAAAATATATTTAAAAAAAATATTTAAGTATATAAGTAGAAATTTTTTTTTATTTATTTATTTATAAGTGTATATATATACATAATATAAATTCTCATCCTTGTTTTAACAGAAAAAAAAAAACAAATTTTATTTTTATATTCACCACCACTTTTCCACCTCCACCATATTTTCAACATACAAAAATATGGACATTTTGTTTTTTTTTCTTATTTTTTTTTTATTATTTTGTATATTTTTGTCAATGGATGTAAGTAAGTTGATGAGATGATGGTTGACAGTAGGATGAATAACAGAAAAACAAAGAATATATTATATTGGTTTGGTTGTGTTGTGTATAAAGTAGGAGAAGAAGGTGGTAAAAAAAAGAGGGTGGTGAATAAAGATGAAAATTTATTTTATTCTTTTTTCCTTGTATTATATACCAAAGCAAATGAAATAAAGGATTCATTTCAGTTTTTTATTTTTTTTTGTAATTCCATTTTTGTTTTTTTTTTTTTTTTTTTGACAAAGGATACCTTAAATAGAAAGAGAAAGAAAGACTGAAAAAAAAAAACTGATATTGCAGATATCCCTCTCTATATATATATTTTAATAAGTAAAACAAAGTAAAAAATAAAAAAAAAATCACAAGGAAACAATAACAACAAAAGACACCAGCATAAAAAAAAAATATTTAAAAAAATACAAAACTCTTGTCAACTATAAGGGTTCTATTATTATGTTTTGCATAGGTTATCAAAACCTTATCATTACTATTATTGAGTGACTATTTAATAATTAAATTTTGAGTTATGTAAAGTGACCATAATACATAGATTTTAGTTGATTTTGTAATAAATGTAAAATGATCAATCCTTTAAAATGCCTGTGGAACACTACAATTTCTAGTAATGTCAATATTTCTCCGAATACCATACTGTTCTAAGAAAGAAAGTCGTTTCTACATTTTCTTGGTTTTAGGTAATTTAACTTTTAGTGTTTTATACTCGAGCATCGCTATGTTGAATTATTTTTGAATTTTTGAAAAACAAATAATGTTAAATTAAAGAAAAACAATTTTTTTGAACTTACTACAGATAAGATAGTATTAGGCGTTCATAGTTAGTAGTTGAACATACGACTTTTTTGCTAAGCAATACTAGATTTATTAAGTTATTAAAACTTAGACATGCGATTTAGTGGTAGATTCGACATATTAGTTATTAGTTTTAAATGAATTTGCAACGAGATATTTGATATTTTTTCTTAGTACAAAGTTGTGGGAAATTTATCTGATGTTAAATATTCCATTATCCCGAATATTCACTTTTGGCGCTTACGACTTTGTTCCTTAGCACGGTAGCATAGTAGGGCAAACAAGTATTTCAAAAATAATTTTTTTAAGTGCTTAAGTTTTTATCGGATAGGCTAGAGATATACCATAAGTTCACATTGGACCAGGGACCACATTTTATATAAGGATTGATCTTAAAGAATTCCAGATACATTTAAAATATAAGATAATACTGAGACTTAAAACATGTAGAAACGACTTAGTTTTTCAATTGATACAATTCTATTTATATATTGTAAATATTTTATTGATTAAGCCATTAATTTGAGTCCAAAGGCGAATGGAGTTGAGTTGAAAACCAGAAAAAGTTGTTTTCCGTTTTACTGGGATTCTGGGAAGCCGAGACAACTGTGTTGTGTCACCAAATCTTTATTACACAAGTATTTTAAATGAATTTTTTTCTTCATTTAAAAAAAGTTTCCGTTAAATGTTCCGGAAGGTTTAAGTTTTATGTGTTCGATCGAAAGTTTTACTGTGAGTTGAACTACAGAGAACTGTTTATCTCATATTTAAAAAAAAAACATAACAAATTAATTAAATTAATATTTTATAATTAATTTTTTTACAATTTGAAAATTGATGCTACTGAATGTGAATGCAGACAATAAAATTGTTACTTTAATTTTTTTTTTTTAATTTATTATATCCAGTTAAACATGTATTAAATGATAATCACTAATCAGTTATTATTATAAGTTGATTAGAAAGTTGTATTTAATAGATATTTATTTATTTTATTTTTTTTTGTTAAATGATAATATTGTTATACTAATATCAATTAATTTCTTTTTTATTATTGTATTAATATTGCAAATATTTACGTCTATTTTTAAATTGATTTTTTTTTTGATTATTTCCTTCATAGAAGAAATTGAAATCTTGTGAAACTATTTTAAAGAATATAATATTAAAATTTTATATTTGAAAGAAACTAAATTCTACTTATAAAAGTTAATCTAATAAAAATCTACTAAAATTTTATAGAAAGGGGAAGGCTGCAAAGGTAAACTTTGTATTATATACCAACGCATTTCCATAATAATGTTAAATTTAAAAATTTAAAAAATAAAAAAAATAATAAATGATAATTTAAAAAAAAAAAATCTAATAAAAATTTAGTATTCCTGCCATTTGTAATCAACTTTAGGCTGACGGGTGCATCTTGAAATTCGGCCAATTACATTTTTTTAGACCCAATGGATTTGTTCTTGCAGGTTAAGTATATATATATATATACATACAGTAAATAATCAACAATATTATACAGATAATAAAATTTCACAGTATAGATATTTCTTCTTGGATACTCATAAAATAATAATTATAGTACTTAGTACTCTATTTCGTAGATATTTGATTTTGTCATATTGTCGTCCCTTAATATCTATACAATAAACTTATGTCCATTATTGTAACCCTTAAATTCTTTTAAAAAAACTTTAAATTATTTTAAAACCTCTTAAAATTAACCCAAAATTAGAATTCAATTACCAAAAATTTCCACCTAAACCAAATTGTAATCAATACTGATTAGTGATTACTATGATTACATTTCAATATTATTTTATATAAAAAAAAACAGGTTAACATGACAATCTTAAAAATGTTAAATTTTTTTATTAGATTAAAAAGAAAAAAAAAAGAAATATTAGTATAGATACAAAAATTTTAATAAAAAAAAATCAGAAAAATAAGAAAACAAAAAAAAAAAAAATGGAAAATGAAAATGGAAAAGTATATTTTTATTCCTTATAATATGATGGCTTTCTTTTAGTATCCACCACAAATTATAAAAAATATATAACTATACATATATATAGCAAAAAAAAAAACATATGAATAAAAAAAAAAATATATATATATATATCTACATATATTTATTATCAATGTATTAGTGAGCCTACGCCCTTCAGTTCATTTAACTATTTCGTTGAAATTTTCCCAGTTTTTATAATTTTTTTTTTTCATTTTTCATTTTCATTTTTCATTTTCTTTTACTTATAGTACAATTTTCTCGCTTTTTCCTGAATTTTCTCCCAGTTTTTTTTTTTCTAAAGGATTTTTTTTTATATTCCTTTATTACCAAGCCTTTTAAACTTTTCTTTTTTTTTTTTTGTCCCTGCTACAAAATAAAAATAAAAAAAACAGAAATAATAACAAAAAAATAAAAAAAAAAGAAAATTTTACCATTATTATTTGTTTTCTCTTTCTCTCATTATTATTATTTTGTTTTTCTTTCCCTCGTTTTTTTTTTTTTTTTTTTGCCACCGAAATAGGAAAATTCATTTCCTCATTTCCTTCATAATTTTTTTTTAAGTACGTCGGTAACGTAGGTACCCTATATTATATCAGTCTTTTGTTGTTGTAGTTGTTGCGTTTGTTGTTGCTGTTCTTGCCTGTTGTCAAATGAAATCTTTTCTCAAATATAACTGAAATATTCATTATACTCTCAGGGTCCTATCCATTAATTTAGTAGATTTTCTAGGAAAAAAAACTAAGATCTATTACTAAAATTAATTACTGAACTAATGTGATTAGAATTGGTTTTAAAAAGACTTTTTTTTTTTTTTTATTTTTTCCTTTTTATACTTTTGTTTTTCGCATATCCGTTCTATGCACCTCTTTTTAAAAAAAAAAAAAAAAACATTTTTTCCTGTTTATTCCTTAGTTTTCATCCTGTGTAATGTTGTTTTTTTTAATGTGCCTTTGTTCCTTTCTGGAACTCTTCCTATTTTTTTTTTTTTGTACTTTTGAACTTACGTTTAAAATTGAAATAATTTCTCAGTAATAGCGTCTGAATTATAACTAAATATAGTAAATGTAATATATATATATATATGTATATATATATGTAATACAAATATGAAATGGTTGCCTTGTTACTTTATTTTGTTTTTTTTTTTTAGCGAGATTTTAATGATGACCCAGAAAATAATTTGACTAGAACAAATTACACACACTTCTCAAAAGTAAAAAAAAAAAAAAAACAATAAAAGCAACAGCATCAAAAAATAAAAACGGAATGATTTTTTTTCTGTGTATGAAAATATATATATATATATATATATATATATATATACATACATATATTTTGTTTAATGTAAGTTTTCTAGTTAAAGAATTTTTTTTTTCTAACAGATGGTTTCCGATACATTTTAATTATATAGTAACTTTTTCAATTATACTAAGGTTACACATGGTTGTTATTTTTTACAAATTTCTTATTAAAATATGTTCTGTGTAATTGATAACATTCAACAGACTACAGTACAATTTAAAAATGGACATTGAAAAAATAAACAAAAACCATTCTTTAATGGAAGTTCAAATTCATCTTTATAGTTGCTCTTTGGAATATGTGACAGAAACTGTTTGATTTGAAACTGTCAGAGATTAAACGCAAAAAAATTCATAAAGTTTTGTGAGGGCGGAATTTGTGCGTATTGCATTAAGGGGTTAAATTATGTTATTTGAAATAAAAAAAAATATGTTTGCATAGGTACTCATATGATTGAATGCTCTACACTACATTAAAAATTTATGCAATTTTGTGAATATCCCAATTGACGCGTACTGCATTTAGGGGGTACAAAATATGTCATTTGAAAAAAAAACTATATGTGCACATATGGATTTTTACAAAATCTTATGAAATTGTGCATACTCATATGAGTGTAAATTCTGTCTTGTAAAACAAGAACATAGATTGAACTATTAGTTTTAAAAAATGATATATGTCTTGAAAATAGTGTATATACTTCGTGATTTTCACACTAGCTTAACTTCTGAAAATTTGGTTAAGAAGTATGACCTCCAAAGAACAACCATTACTTTTGTTTTGAATTTAAATTACGAGTATATGTACGAGTATATGATATTTACAAGCCGGTGAAAAATAGTCTTTGCAAAAGATTTTAGTAAAATGCTCTTTTAACAATAAAAGTGCTGAATTTATTGTTGCTAACTTTTAAACTAATTTTTTTGATATATGGGTTTAAATTGTTTAACTTTATTGAAGGTTATTTTGTATAATAGACCCGTGATTCTAGTGTCAATTTATACAAATTAGAAGTTTATATTAATTTATTCATTAAACTTTATAAAAACTCTGTATTTTGACAATTGACACAATTTAATCTTAAAACACAAAACAAAACATCACTAAAAATTTTAAAATGAAATCCTGGGTTGCCGACTTATATTTGTCGTGGGTTGCTATTTCCATATACAAATAATTTTTACAATTACCAAAATATAAAAAAATACAAAAAAACCAATAAAAATTGCCTGTGTAAACACAACTTAAATATGACAACTTAAAAAAATATAAAAAATTAATTTGAATCAAAGGATAATACTCTATCCTTGATTTTTATACCCTTAAAACAAAATTTTTAAGGATTTTTTTTCTTTTTTTTAACTGTACTTTCAAAAAATTTTAAAGGAATTATAATTTACACATAAATGTATATATATATATATATATATTATGTATATGTATATTAAATATATACAAGTAGAAAAAAAATTTAATTAAAAGGAGGAATACACAGAGAAAAAAAATTTATTTGGAGATTTATTTCAATTTTTCTCATATTTTTTTTTAAATATGAATCAGTCATTTTGAAGAGAACTTCAAAATTTCGTTGTTTCATTTTTTTTTTTTTTTTCTTTAATGGAAAAAGTTGAAAAACTTTTTGTGTTTTTTTTTGTATTTGTGAAACGAAATTTTTTTAATTAGTCAAAAAAACTCAAATAAAAAAATAGTCAAATTTTTCAATTGAAAAATTTCAAAAAAAATTTTATTTTGTGGTTAGAAAAATTGATAAAATGATTTGATTTGAAAAAAAATGTTGTTTTTGTTGTCTAAATTTCAACAAATTAAATTCAATAACAAGTTTTAAATACAATTTAAATTAAGTGAACTTTAGGACATTTCAAAATTCAACGAAAAAGTCCAGTGAAGTTCTGGCAAAAAAAAAAATTTAGCAATTATAAAATTTTTGAATTGATTGCAAACCAAAACGTCATATGTCAAAATAAACTTAATGAAATATTTGAATGTGTTATACAATTAATATAACTGCGTATAATCGTTTTCATCGTATATTAATATTCGTTACCTACTGAAAGTTCCCAAAATTTATAGTTGATTTATAAAATGTAAAATTTTATTTATATTTATTTTTTGAAAAAAATTTTTATTCACTTGTCATATTTCTGTCATTTTTCACAGAATAAAATATATATAATCTGTCAATAATTGTATTAAATACATATTTGCATTGTCAAATTTTATACATCTGTCAAAATTTTTTGTTATATAAAATTAAATTTTCCGAAAGATTTCTTAAAAAAAGAACTAGAACAGAAGAGTTCATTATACACACACCTTTAGAACAATTCAATAAACGATAACGAAAATGTGTACTTTTCTGTTCTAGTTTGTTCTAGGTCATTATATGGATAACTAATGAACACACCATTATGTCTTAGAATGGAATTCTGGAATTTTTATTTACTAAATAAATTAAAATTAAAATATTTTTTTTCGATTAGATATATTAGATGGTTATGGTTGTGGAAAGGTTTTTAAAATCTTAATAATAGAGTTACATAAGTCCAATCTTATTGTCATGGCTAATGAGGGTCAGATGAAAAATATTTTATTTAAGAGTTTAGAATAAATAAAATATTAGTGTAACTAGTAACCCTTACAAATAATATAAACTAAAGGTATAAACACTTTACATATGTATATTATCAATAATATATGATAATGTCATCCAAAATTCGGACAATCTGAGGACTACAATATTAAAAGGATTATTACAAAGCTTCGTTAACTGGACCAACTTTTTAAAATTAATTTAATTTGATTTAAATACTGTCTTAATTATTATTTAATTATTATTATATAAATTAGCATTTAATTTCTATTATTATACCCTATAATTTATAAATAAAATTAATTAAAATTCTTTTTTTATTTTTCATTTTAGGTAAGTTATCAATTTTCTAATCAGACAACATAACCCAATTAATTTGAATTAAGGTTTGCCAAATATATTCAATGTGAGTACAATTTTATTGTATTTATTCGATTTCTTAACATTAAATTTTATTAATTAATTATTTATATATGTGCAAATTAAAATAATATAAATTAATTAAGGTAAATTAAAATACAAACCACAAAATTTGATTTTGAAGAATTATGAAAAAGAATGGTTTGCTGGGTAATTTCAGAATATAATCCTATATTTTTAAAATACTAATAGATCTCAATGAATTTTTTAAATTTTAATATCTTTAAAATCAGTTCAATTAAGATAAGCATTGTTTTTGCTAATTGTTTTTTTAAACCTATAGGATTAAAGGGGTAACTATCAGAAGCCTGTATTTCATTTGCCTGTGTTTCATTTGATTCTGTAAACAACTATAAAATTCCTCATAGATATGTTTTAATAATAATAATATAAATTTTCAATAAATAAAGAACTTCCAATAGTAGGGGTTACCGCTCCCAAACCCCCGCTAAACAAATTATTTAAACCCTGATTTTGTAACCACCTCTAAAATCTCTCCTAACTGAGAATCTCACATATAAATATGATTTTGAATTCACTAAAGTCCCTCGGAATATAGATTCTCCTATATACACATATATAATTATTCTGGAAAAAGCGTATTAACCCTGCATTTGAATCCAATTCTAAAATATCTCCCAATTTTTCATAAAATTATGAAAATATTGCATTAAATTAATTTAACCTTAGCTAATATTAATGAAAATTCTGCAAATTCTGCAGTAAAAATAATTCTGCAAAATACAGTCAAATGACCAAGAAATACAGGCAAATGGCACTACAGGCATATGACACGCTCCCGACTAAAGTCCTAATAATAATTTTGAGATAAACTTCTTCAAAGTCTTTTCCAAATTTTCTATACGATTCTTCCCTCTAAACTATACCCTTTAATTTGGAACAATTTGAAAATTGTTTTCTGATTTTAAATTTTAACTCCTACAAATTAATATGTTAACTTTAATATAATATTTTTTTTTTAATCAACAAGCTCTACAAGACTGGAATAAAAGTTGTAAAACTTATATATACACATAAGCATGATTAATCAAAATAATCAGTAGTCAATAAATAAAAATATGGCTTGTATCAAATCAATAAATAAAAAATCAATTAAATATTAATAAATAAAATGACCATTTCAAGATGGTTAATTAATAATAACAGAAACTGTTGTAATTTCATGCTAAAATCATTATTATAAAACTAAATTGAAAATTATTCATTTATATATATATATATAATATATATATAAATGTATTTTATAATTAAGTTAAAATATAATTTTCTACAATTACAACTACAAAATATTTTATGTTGTATTGGTATAATATGTCTAGTTGTTGATTTGATACAAAAATATATATATATATGTTAAACGTATATAAATACAAAATTATAAAGTTCTTGAAAAAAAACAAGTAATGAAAAAAAGCACATTTCCAAAATTAAACAATCTTTCATAATAAGTTTAGAACCGTTCACACACGTTAAAATATAATCTCGAGGCTTTAATTTTTATGTATATTCCTTTATAAAAAAAAATGGAACAGGTATTGAAGTTACTTACAGGTGTTTTTCAGGAATTATAAGAATTTTTAGTTTTTGAAACCTTACAGTTCCTGAACGGAGAGTCACACAAAAATATTTTCTTAAGTAACTCATAATTATTTCTAAATGTCAAAAATTCTCCCTAAAATTCAAGTTTCTAACATTAACTATTTTTGGAAGATATAAGAGGTCAAAAATTTTCCAAAAATGAGCTTCAAATGACGGTAAATTAATATACTATACAAACGGCAACACTGCATATTTATTTTATAAATATGTACATATTTACATGAAAGCCGTTGTCGTTTAAACATGCGCTCATACATGCTTATGAATACCGTTGTCGTTTGAAGTCTAAATTTAAGATATCCTTTTAGCTGGAGCTAAAGTTATTATTTCAAATTAGGGCCCTTTTCGAACTTTATGTCTGTAACGAGGTCGTATGTCTGTAACGAGCAGACCGAAATTTGTTTAAAAAAAACAAATCATATTCCGTTATGATTGGAATCAGTGGCGGGACAGACAGATGGACGAACAGAGTAAAACTACATTAGGCACATTTTTTTTCGAATTATTTTTTTGAAAACGTACTCATTAAAAATAAAACTTGATAAAATTTTTTTTTTACAAAACAAATACAAAATACAATTAATAATTAAAAATAAAAAAAAATTGAATTTTTCCAAATGGTTGCCATACTTCTTACAGTAGTAATAAGTTTTTCTTTATTAGGTTTTTCATTTTTTTTTTCAATTTTCCTTTTAATTTTTTTTTTTAAATTTTTTTTTCAAAAATTATTGCATGTTTATTGAATTTTTATGGAAATTTTCTTCACCATAAGTAAAAAAAATTAATAAAATAAAATAAAATTTTTTTTTATTTTCTTTTTTAATATCCGCCATTTTTCTGGTTTTCTAAATTGTAAAAAAAGGAAAAAAAAAAAAAAACTAAATATATATATATAACATACAAAATGAAAAGTAAACTTTTTCCTTTACAAAAAATTAAAAAATTTCCATTAGCATAGTTAAGTAATAGTTATAGCGCAATATTTCATTTGCTTCAAATTACAAGAATATACGAAACATCATTGATTTTTCATTAGAGGTGCGTGAAAATTTCATTCGATAATTTGAAGGAAATAATAATAATTATTATTATATAGTTACTTACATTATGAGAAGTTAATAAAGTGAAAACTAAACCTAACCTAATATGTCAGATTAAAAAATATATAACATAATTTAATAAGTGATAATAACTGTCTAGTATTTAGTTATTTATTACATATTTTATAAATTATTCAAATATTTGATAGTTTTACAAGCGTTTACTTGCAACTCCATATAAAGAATTTATGAGACAAGTTTTTCATACTTTCGTATATCGTAAGTTATTTTCAATATTTATTTCAATCCAATGTTTAACTTACTTATGATCATATCCGAAAAGTCGTCTTAGGCTTTCTTTCTTTCTAGGAAGACCGTCCGCCACTACTTTAATTTGTTCTGACAGGTTTGGAATCTTCCAAAAATCTATTCAGTTATTCATTTATCTTGTCACCTAATAAACTCCTGTTTAACCTGTATAGATTACTATACTGTATTGTATTTCACATATGAGCTGTTTTTTTTTTATTTTCCTGCTCTTACACTCTTTGGAGCGGGAAAGGCATCGGGCTTCCACATAGCTTCTTCATATATTTCTATTATTGGCCATCTGATTCATTTGAACCCAAATTTTAGCATTATCTATTACTTCTTTTTCTTCCGTTCTGCGCCATTCTGTACGGGGCCTTCTCCACACTTGAGGATTCCATTCTAGCGCTTATTAGGCAATTGCGTGAACAGGTTGACTTATGATATGACCAATCCATCGCTCTTTTTCTTCTACTTATCTACACTATCACTGATTGCTCTTTTGTTTTTTTGCTCATACTGGTTGCTCATAGTTTTTCATTACTGATTCTTCTAGGCCAGAAGATTTTGCAGATAATGAGCTGATTACAAGTATAAAATTTTCGATCAAAAACTGATAGGCTTCAGACTTATTTACTATGAGATTAATGTAAAGTTTATATAATTTTACCGACTTTTTTGATTTCTTTAATTTCTTAGTTTGAACATGGGTCACGGCATTCCTTTGATGATCTCTTATCTTGTTTTGCATAGAAATATAGTTTTTCAATTGAACCCATTGTACATTTTTATATTCTCCCACTACTAAATACAGGCTCCTATGTCTAAAACAAAGGATATTTGAAGTTACATTCCATTGAAGACATGGACAACATTTACAGCAACCCCCATAGAATCGACATAAAATATGAGGTTTATAAAAAAGATCTTTCAAGTGCTTAATTACTTACCAATAACTCTTGTCTGCTAGCGCACAATTCAAAATATTAAAGTAAATACAAATAATCATATTTCAAAGCATAGCTGTCATTTGGAGTTTCATAAAAAAAAAAACAAAATTTCTAAAAAAATAAAAATTAAAGTGAAAAAGAATATAAAAAAAAAATTTATTTTCCAAATTAGAGACTACAGAAGATGAAAACTTTTTTATTTAAAAAAAAAAACTCAAAGTATTGTTTAAACTAAAAAGTTTTTTTTTCAAAATTTTCAGTTGTTTTATAAATGGCTTTCAGAATTAAAATTTACAAAACCATCTGTTAAAAAGTTTCTTGCATAAACATAAATTTTGTTTTAGAGTTTTTGTTTTTTTGTAAATTTTAAGTACAGAAAAAAAAAACTTTTCTAGTACTAAAAGTTTGTATGCAGTACTTTTTTTTTGAAAATTGTGCTTTTAAATATTAATTTAATAAAATACAAAAATGAGTTTTCTTTGTAGAACAACATAATACACATTGCTCTTATTGATTATATTTTGTTATATTTTGTAATGGATACTTGGCCCCAAATATTTAAAAAGCATACTGGGGTCCGTGAATCTAAAGCAGTGGATGAATCGTTGTATGAATTCTTTGTGATACCTTTAGTAAAACAACCATCCAACTTCCTAATCAATTTCTGTTATCTCCTACACTTCAGTACACAAATTTACTATTGTGAATAGCATGACTTAAAAATAATTTGAAGCCTATTTCTCCAAATTTTTCAAGTCACCAACTTCTCCAATTTTTATGAATTTGTTTATTATAATACATGTACATATTTCTTTCATAATGTTTACATATTTTTAAAATTTTTTAGCAAATTGTCGAATTGTAAGTTTGGTAAAATAGGCGGCCACAGATCATTATTTTTATATGATGCTATTCACAATAGTAAATTAATCGACTAAGGAAGTAGGTAAAGGAGTTGAGAATAGTTGTTAAACTTGAACGTTTTCAACTAAATGATTCTAAAACCAATATTTAAATTAAATTTAAATTTAAATTAAATCAATATTAAAAAAGTTTCAACTCACAAACATGTAATCTTGTACGTCAAAAAAATATAACAGACCTGAGGATTCGAAACAATACAGTTGACAATATTTATTATCAAATTCGTCGAACATCGTAATATTTGTTGCTTTTTTTCCTTTTCTATTCCTTTAACGAGTGTAGGGTATTCACCAAATCATTTAGACTTGAATTCTGTTTTTTAACCGTTATGTTAACAAAGCCGTTAATTATTCGACTGTGTAATAAGATTATGAATACACAAATTGCAAATTTCAAGCGCCATCTATTATTATACTTCTGAGTTGTATATATATTTAGTTATATTAAAGCCCTTAATTGCCCCACAAAACTTCCATACATTGCGTCCCCATAGGCCAATAGCTTAAAGCTTTAAAACTGTCGCTCAAACCTTCGATACATTGGGTCCCTATATCCTATCTACTTTTTTATATACATCATCATATTTTATATTACGATACAAATATACAATTTTATGATATTTTTTTTATTAGACATGTTCTGACTGGGTTTAAACCCGAGACCGTCTACTTAAAAGATCGGCATCTTAATCCCTACGCCATTGGTCAAATTATACGTCATATTTTACTGTATTATATTATTAGACTGATGCTCATCCACCTTATAAATATTTTATTTCCTGCACAATTTTCCAAGAATATGACACCTAAATTAATTGGAATTATTATGCGTATTATTTGTATGAGTCGTTGTATTCTAGACAATTTTACCTTATTTTTTTTTTCATTTTATATTATGACAAACGCACAATCATTTAATGAATACCACATGTTCTCTTAAAAAAAAATTCAATTTTAAACACAACTAATTTTTAAATAAATCATCCAAGATATAATCCAATTAAATCCGGAAAATTAAAAAGAGATACTATATAATTAAATTCAAAAAATATTTATGAAAAAATAAAATTATTTTTAGAAAAAAAATTTTTTTTAACAAATCATCACGAATACATAATGTAAATGGTATCTACCTACAATAAATTAAATAATATTATAAATAAATTTTTTTTGCAAATTATATTAAAGCTCAAACAAAACAAAGATGTCACTTTACTCACGTAGCATGTGAATTTTATTTTATATAAATTCTTATTGTTATTAAATATAAATAAATGTATAAATAGATTTAATAAGTAGTATTTTTTTAGTCAGTTCCATTCTATTTCTTCTAGTATGCAGGTAGGCTACCATGTATTGCTACTTACGCTAAACGTAAGTAGCATGAGAAAAAATGACACCATATAGAGCGCATATAGGAAATTTGCGCATTCGTAAGTAGCAACTTTGGTACCATGGTTACTTTTTTCATTCGCTTGATAATTTGTTTGCGAAGGAGGTGTAATTTTTTAGTTTTTAACAATTAGTTAGTAGTTTTTAATAAACATGTAAGTATATACATATAATATATGTAATTTATAGAATTTATGATAATTAAAGTTCTATGTTTAAGCACAAATTACTTTAACTATACTTTGTTTCAAACTAACAAAAATATTTTAAGGTAAAAATTTTTTTGTTCATTGTGATATAAACAACAATCTTTAATTTTTTTTGTGCATTAACATATTACTATGTATTTACATTTATTTTGTAGGTCTAAGCAAACAATCAAGCCATCGCAATTTCAAATTATGGTGGACTTTATGGTACAACATAAGGAATTAGCTCAAGGCTATTCACGAACAGTGGATGGCTGGGTTAAATCCAATAAATTGTGGCAAATATACATATAAAAATGCTTCCTTTAATAGCCGGAAATTTTTGATAAAACTAAATTGTAAAAAAAAATAATCAATTATTAAAAATGAATCTTTTACTTAAAGAAGCCATAAGACTTTTTACTTCTTGGTGGGCATTTGCATTATGTTAGATTTTTCCCAAAGAATTTTTCTTTGAATTGGCACATTATTTTCTTCATCACTGTCACTTAAAAACAATGCTATGGAATCCATTTTTTTTTTTTATTTAACTTTATTTTTTATTTAAAATTATGTTTTATTTCATTTTTAAAAAAAATTTTATTTGAATTGTTTACAAATTTACGATTTTACAAACAAAAACAAATGTCTAAATGTCAATTTTAAAAATTTTAGAAGAAAAAACAAATGTCAAAGTGTCAATTTTAAATATTTTCAATGGCAGCACTATTTTTCGATGCGTTTTTGTTACATGGTACCAATTAATTTACGCATCGCAAATCAAATGCGCACATTTTTGCGATGCGCATTTTTTACATGGTAGGGGCCCAGGACTGTTTCATTTCTTTAGAATAATTTTATTTGAGTATTTGAACGATTTTTTCGGACAAATATTAGGATACGCGTCGCATTTCCTGAAAAATTAGATTATTAAGACTTCTAATTAATTTATCTAAGATAAGTACCTTACATTTAGGGACCAAATTTTGTGTGTGTCACAGAATCATAATCAGTTATTTAAAAACTTAAAATTCTTCAAGTTGGCAACCCTAATATGTAGTTTTCAACGGGCCTTAAATAACAGTTTTAATACTTTGATGCGAAGCGTTCAAAATTCGAGCGATTTTCGCATTCAAACTATTTTATATATATACATAAACAAATAATTGAGCCGAATAAGCCGATTAATATATGGAATGATGATGACAATGATAAGTCATATTGGGATTGCATAGCTGCCGATTAAAAAACATGTGTATCTCCAATAGTTTCTAAAAGAACCACTTCTGGTCTTCAGAACTATTCAATCAGATTTTAAATTTCAGAATTTAAGTTCATTAACTTTAAAAAAAAGAGAATCCTCCAAATTAATAATATTAATTATAAAAAAATTATCCAAAAAGTACTAAATTTAAATCGAAATTGTATACCTACATATTTTAACCTAATTTTGTTTTAACCTAAAACATTAAAAACTAATTATACGTTAAAAAAAATTAACAAATGAAATGTATGGAAGTGAAACATTTAAATAGAACAAAAGGAAATGAAATGGAAAACAGAAAAACTTAAATTAATAGAACTTTTTAGAAACACGTGACATTTGAATTCATTTTATTATATTACTGTCATATTACAGATTTCTATCTATCTATTGTATTTTTACTTTTTATTTTAAACTTAGTACGGCGGGTCTGGGTCTATTTTATATTCTTTTTTTTTATAAAAATTTTAACTTTCTCTTCATATTTTTTCAGCATTTTTGAAATAAAATTTTTTTTTAACTATATGAAAGAAATTTTTAATTTAGAATTAAATAAAAAAAAAAAAAGCAAAACAAAAGAAATCTATATTTTTTTTCTAAAAGTCAGCTAATATAATATATAAGTATGTATGTACAATAAATTTGTTATGATTTTCTGACATAATTTTAACACGCATACATAAATAAATTTGTTAAGAATTAGCTTTTAACTAAAATATTTTTAAATGGATAAGTATTCTTTTGTTTTACATTTTTTTATAAAATTTTGGAAAATTAAGAACGATTATCATATACATTTGACAGTCCGTCTACGCTTTGTTATTTATTCGAAATTTTTTTAATAAAATTTGAATCCTAGTCTAATTCTATCAGGAGGCTACAATTCTTCCCGCTGATTTAAGTTTAAAATCTTTAATTAATAATTTTAATATAAAAATTGCAAATCTATTTGTACTTTTCTGTCGAGATTCTAGATTCTAGATTCTAGAATTTCTATAATCTGTCAATGTCATTGTCACAAATGTCAAAGAATTTATTTCTGAATAACTTTGTACCATCTTTTAAGTAAAATATTTAGTAAAAATTAGTAAAATTAAGTTTATGGTATTTTATATCTACAATATACTGGGTTTTAGGTATTAGAATTAAGAAGCTTGGTTATACGCTTTTTCCAGAATTTTTATGCATATGTATGTATTGTATGTATACATGAGTTTCAGAATTAGGAGGGAATTTTGAGTTGGATTCAAAATCAGGTTATTGAAGAGAAATTAAAAAAAATTTATATTCTTAATTTAATAAAGACCCCTAGAGATCAAAAGCGGAAAATTGGTCGAAATTAGTTAAAGAAACTCATATTAAACTAATGAAAATACTCGTTTTTTATTTCTTTCATAATATACAAGTACATTTCACTCAAAATATATTAAATATCCATATTATAATCAATGTAAATGTCAAAATTGTAAGTAATATTTAAAGAATTTAATGATTTTGATAAGTTTTATATTTTAGTATAATTTCAATACCTATTTTTATAAACCAGTAGCAACCCAATTACCTTATTCTTATGAAAAATTTCATTAAGAACTTTAGGGTTAAATTAGAGGTATAATTTGAATCTGCACATGCTGAGTTTTAAATACAAAATCTGTTCATGCTGGGTTTTGGGTACGAAATAAGAATGTTAAATTTAATACTTAAACTAATTAAAACTATTGATTGTAATTAATAACTCATAAGTAGAGTTCAACAGTATTCAATTGTATTTCTACATATAATGATACCCGGTTTAAATTAAAACGAGGAAAAGTGTAGTAGAGTAGACTGTGTCACCTCTGGATACTCGTATGATCGTAATTTAAACATTATATCATTCGGTTAATTACTTTTGGCAAAATTTTAGACGCCCAGCTTTATTAGGTTTAGAGTAATGCTCAAATAAAATAAAGAGTTGTATGGCAGCTATTCGAACCCACTGCAGTAGACCAACCAAAATTTGCCGAAACTTTGGCCATAAAAATATACTACTTTTGGCAAAATTTCAGACAGCCAGCTCCAATAGGTATATTTATAATGCTTATATTAAAAAAGATGGTGTAAATTTGTGAAAAATTCAAAATCCTAGCTCCTTCATTTTTTAAGTTATTGTGGTGTCGGACGGACGAACATACATATAGTTAAATCGATTTACTTTTCGATTCTGATCCGATCCATACCTTTGAAGGCTATATCTACCCCCCTTCTTCTCTGCGTCACAAACTTATTGGCAAATTTAGTATACTCTTTTGACTTATAGTCTACGGGTATAAAAATTTTAATCTACTGTAATTGAAAGAGCGTTAAAATATTTATTCAGTATAATTTTGAAAAAATAAAAACACTTTTTGTGTCCAAATGTGGAGGAGGAAGCAATTTTTATAATTCAATAATTAATTGTTGTTTTTGTAATTTGTGTTTGTATTTTTTTTTTTAAGTGAACGAAGAAAGAAAAATATGATACACATTTTGTGTTAAAAAAAAACAAATCAAAGAAAATTTTTTTTAAAAAAATTATTTTCACTTAAATTTTCTCTGATTTTTAATTTTTTATTTTTTTTTTTTAATTAACTTTAAATATAATTGTTAAAAATAAAAAAATTGAAAAATAAAAACATTGAATAAACAATTTTATAAAAAAATATATTAATATAGACGAAGGCTAAAAAAAGCCTATTTTAATACTATTACTGAATCTTTATATCATTGTTGTAATTACTAATTTGTTGTAAAAGCTGTTATTGTTATTGATGTTGCTATTGTTGTTGTTATTGTTATATATATTTCTATTTTTTAAAACTTACATTGAAATATATTTATTGATTAATTTTATTGATTTTTAAGTGGAAAAATTTATATATAAGTTATATAAACATTTTTTTTAATATATAGAGTATATACTATATATACTCGTATATAGACCATATATATATGGTTTTTCTAGATTTGAAATTTAATTTTAGATTTAAAAAAATGGTGGAAAAATATTTATTTATTACAAAAAAAATGAATATACATATATACATATATATGCATATAGGGTATAAGGTGACTTAAATAAAATAATAATTAAAATTTGTTTTGTTTTTTATTTTCAAGGGTATAAAGGAAATTTTGGGGTTTTTTTATTTTCTATTAATAGAAATACAAATTTCTAATAACCTTCAGTTTTATAGACAATAAACAAAATTTTAATGTTTTTGTGGGGGATTTTTCAAAATAATTATTTATTAAAAAAAAAAACAAATTAGTAATATAATAAAATTAATATTCAATAATTTTTTTTAATACAATGTTAACATGGTAATTATTGTATGTATAAATCAAGTAAAATTAAATTTATTAGGGACTTTTAAATATTTTTTAATATTTAATAAAATTGCGGAGGTTATTTCTTAATTATATGATCTTAAATTAATTGATTAGTTAACAAATTATAATTAAGATCAGTAAATAGCTTATTAATAATGATCAAATCTAATTTAATATATGTTTATAGCCTATCTACAATGAACGCTCTCGTTTCGATCTCTACACGTAGCTATCTGTCAAACTAAGATAAATGTAATGAATTGTATATGAAAGTGTCTATAATAGACGCAGTCCTGACGCACCCATTAAAAAAGTTGTTTCACATTTAACTTTTTCACTTTCTCTACGTATTCAAATGTCAAATAATTGAACTTTCAAAAATATTTTTTATGAAAACTTAAAAAAACAAATGTCAAAATAAAAAAATAGGTATTTTAAAAATAGTAATTAAATTCATGAAATTTGTAAACAAAACAATGTCAAAAACGCTGTCATGTACATTTAATTGTGGACACTCCTTTTTTGACTACGTAATGAGAGCTGTGACAATGACAATTAAAATTGTATTTCTTATAATATTTCAAAAATTCAATTTCATTTAAAATAATATTCCACTAATCAATATCTTTGATATAAAACTGACTCTGATATTCAATTAGAAAATTTTGAAATTCAAATAGGAGTTATAGGTTATAAAAGAATAATTATTTAAAAAGGGTTCAATCAAAATAAAATTAAAGGAAAAACTATTGAATAAAAAAATTAAACCATCGATCTAGAAAAAAATTATGTATGATTAGTTAATATACTCGTATTATAATTTATTTTCAAGTTTAAAGTTATTAAAACAATTCTGAAGCAAGGTTCATTGCAATTCCAATCCAATATTTTAAATGAATATTTTTGAATATTGGAGACATAAGAAGATGATGTATTACATACATCATTATCGATATTTTATAATTTTAAACAAATTAATAAAATAAATATTTATAAATATCAATTGAATAAATTAAACAAACTCCATCATTCCTTTGATTATTTTATAATTAATCCATTTATAAAATTTAAAAAATTTTAATTTATTCATCTCCTAAAACATCCTGTATACAATAAAAATAATTAAAAATACAAAAATTAATCGAATGTCTTTATTTTTTCATGTCATTTATATACTTATGTATTTTTGTTTTTCTAAAATTAAATTGTTATAATTATTAAGTATTTAAAAACATTAAAAATAAATAAAAATTAAAAATACAAAAAAAAAAAAACAAATACCTCCATTTTATGTGTATTTATGATGAGTTCAAGTAGAATTGTATTAATAAAACAAAAATGTAGAATATTTTTAGGTATTTTATTTCTTAAAATAGATTTTCTTTTTGGTTTTTTTTTTTTTGTTCTGTTATTTTTTTTTTTTTTCTTGACATATTAAAAAATTTGTAGATTTTGACATGAAATGGTGATGATGATATCATCCATATTTATTAATAATAATATAATTGAAAATTATAATATTACTTAAATTCACTATTCACCACATTTAAAAAATCATCAATTTTTCAAACTAAACAAAAAAACTTGAAAAAAAAACTAAAAAATCAGAACAGACAACAGAATAAAAATGAAAATCGAAATAAAAATCGTCATAATCGATTAGTAAAAAAAAACAAAGTCAATACGAAGTTTTACGAATCGATTAATACATATTTAGCGAATATTAATTTCAGCACAATAAATATAACACATAAAAATTTTCATGTAAATTTTTTTTTTGTTGTTTTTCTTGTTTTTTTTTATGACAAAATGGTAGAATATTATAAATTAATATTAAAATTGTCTGTTCATTTATCATATTATTTTTTAATAATAACATTATTTTAAAATTAAAGATGGAGTAATTCATGTTTGATAATAGAATAGAAATATTAGGTTCATAGGTGAAATTTGACAGTCCTTTTTTGACAGAAGAGATGTAAAATGTATATTTGACAGGTGTATTACAGAGGAGTAAATGTCATTTTAAATTAAAAATAGATTAATTCATGTTTGAAAACAAAATAAAGATATTAATAGGTAAAATTTGACAGATGAGTTGTAAAATGTATATTTGACAGGTGTATTTACAGAAGAATAAATGTCAAACAATGATTAACATTAAACCACAGTGGTGCAATTTTGCAAGTTCAAAATACTTTGATTTAAAATTTCAAAGTTTAGTAAAAAAATCAATTCTTTTAATCATATTGAAATTATAAACTCAGCAAATCAATTAATAATTAATTCAGTAAGTGATTGATTGAAAAGTACGTGCATCACTTTGTTAAATTTGATTTTTAGTATTACTATTTTACAAGATAACTTCCAATTAAATTAACGAATAACTGTGATTTTAAAAGTTACCAGAGCGTTTACCTTATCCTTTTAATACTTTTAGAAAAACTTGTCAATTAATTATGTGAAATATTAGGAACAGATGTTCTTGAGGGAGTCTAAGCTTAAATACTGAGGGTATTAGACAATAAAAAACATTAGTTTGAAAAGGAATTTTTTTACAACAGGCCTATTTGAGACCAAATACGGGAACTAAACTAGATATTTTATTCATTCACTGTAAATTAAGATAAATTATAATAATATATAAATTAAGAAGTACATGTGTACAGTGCTATGTACTGCAACAAAAATAATAATTGCAATTATAATAATGTTCGAAAATTTTACATATTATAAGAATTAAAATATTTGTATTTCAGATTTTTTCGATTCCAAAGAAGGAAGTAAAATTGATTTAATTTTTTTTAATAAATTCAGAATGATATTTTAATTTTATTTTTACATCATAATAAAATGAGTATACATTTATGTGTGTTTTCTTTGTTTTAAGATGATGTACAATGTAAATTCTTATATGTAAAGTTTTAATATATAATGATGATATCGATTTATAATAATAATAACAATAATAAATTTTTACAGAATTAATCATAATTTAAAACAAAAAAAAAATTTGTAAGTTTTTATAAAGTTTTAAGTAGTGACACACTCGAAATTAATTAATATATAAGTAAGTTTAAATTTAAATAAAAAAACAAATTAAATATATTTTAGTATTCCGTATATATATATTTGTTATAAATATATATTCAATTCTTATATAACTATATATTGATATTATATCTACTCCTAATATATAATATATTAATAAGTATGGGTTTATTAAATAATTAAACAAATAATTGACGCATTTAAGTTAAAAGGTAAATAGGTAAATAAATTATATTTGCATGTATAATTCAAAATTTTAATTTATAAAAAAACTTACATCATAAATTGATTTTTTTTTTTTTATTAAAACAACTGAAAATTTGTAATTTTTTTTTAAAATTGAAATTTTCAAATTCCAACAAATTTTTAATTTAAAAGTTAGATCATATGTTTCTTAAAATATTAATCAAGAGTATTGAATTAGTATAGACAGTGATGTGTATGATAATTTGGAATTATTAAATTTTTAGATTTTTAATAAATTAGAACTAAATATAAAAAAAAATATTTTAAATAAATAGGTATGTATCCAAATTTTTGATATGCAGATACTTAAAATTGAGCCAAATCTATTCCTTCTTCGTTAGGTCGAATTTTTATTTTGAGATAACCCTAGTACTATAAGCTACATATATTTTCATAAGAGATACCATAATATAAGATTGAGATGGTTATTTATTTTGTAATACCAGATAATAGTAAATATTGCCTGATAATATTAATCCTTTGCCGATCTGGCATTTGGACTTTTTATTTAATTATTGTAATATACACAATATTTTTTTATTAGATATGATCCGATTAGGGTTTGAACCCGAGACTTTTCGATTGAAAAGCCGCCACTTTACCACTGAGCTATCGGTCAGATGGCTAATTGTTTTGAAGAAATAAGTATCTACATATATAAAACTTCAGCAATGATCACAACGTTTTGTTTACAAGTGCAGGCCAATCTAATCTGGTATCTCTGTATTTGCTTCTGTTACTTCTGAACACTCCAGAGCTGCACAATTTACTGCCATGTATACCTTCATAAAAATTTTCAATATTTTTGATGAAATTTTTGTATATAAAAATACGATGATCTTATACACTTGTTAAAACTGAAAAAATTGAAAAATCATTTTTATAAATTCAAAAAAAGTTTCTAAATTTTTCTTTCAATGTCAAAAACTAATCGTATCGTCATATGTTAAGTGACCAATCCACCTACCCTTAGGAAATTTATATGGAAACCTATTATATGAACTTATATTATGTATAATTTAATATTATTTTTTTTAATATTAATTTTCGTGGTTGAATTTAATTATTAAAAAAACGTAAACCTTGAGAATATAATACCCAATACATATTTTTAAATATTTAAATTAATTTAAATTATAAGAATAGGTATTTTGAAAAATTCTGAATACATAATATAAAATTATAATTTATAAAAAAAAATTTCCTGTTTTTCAATAAAGAAATATGAAAAATTAAAAAAAAAACAAAAAATTTCAGTACATATGTACTTACATATCTATAAAGTAAAAATAGATTTAACAGTCAGTACGTCAATTCATTTCAACATATGTTTGAATAATATTGTATCTACTTATAAAAAAATAAAATTTTGATATTTCTATTCGATTCGATTTGACATTTATTATATATTTGGTATCACTATTCCAGAACTCCTGTATCAAATTTAGATTCAGAATTTTAAAATATACATATTTCAGTTTCGAACTATGAATAACAAAGATTTGTTTATTCTATTCCTAGGATTAAATCGACTTTAGATTAATGAGTGGTAAATACATACTAATTAACAGGTTTACAAGAGTTTTGTTAAAATAGAAGATGTGAAAATTTGGGTATAATTAAAATATATAGTGCCGCGATAATCCGAAATCATAATTTTCTACATGTTTCGGATTACAAAATTTTTCGGATTATTAAAACATTAAAATTTAAGGAGTCCTAAGAAAATAAGATACAAGTATTTAGTGTTTATTAAATTCATATTTTCTTTTTTATTTTCAATATTCAATATTCATAACTTTTCATCAAACATTTGAAAATTAATAATGAAAACTTATAAAAATTAGGATTATCGAATAATTCGGATTATTAAGTTAACATTTGTTTGTGTTTCGGATTACCGCCAATTTCGTATTATCAAAATTTGAACTATTCCGGCTCTACTGTAATTCTTTTAGACCCCTTATACCGTATTCACACTACATTTATTATTTACATTAGGTTTATAACATGTTATCAGCGTTAACTTGTTATATACATAGTTGTTATAATGTCCCATAACTAGAAATATTGTATGAAAAGCTGTCAAATATAATATGATAATAACTAGTTATTCAGTATAACATATTATTTTACAAGGTTGTGTACTTTAATTTTTTTTGGTATAATCGATTTTTTCGATTTATTAAAGTTTTTTTTTGGATTTTCATGAAGGATTTGTCATTATTTTGAATGATTTTTTTTTTATCATTTTCATTAAATCAAAAATATTGTTTTTATTTTGTTTTTTTAGAACTCATTATAATTTGTAAATAAAATTGTTTTTTAAACAAATTAAAAATGTGAGCAAAACTTTTTTATTAAAACGTCAAATTTACGTAGTGTGAATACAAATTTTTATACCATGTTATACGATCGGTATAACATGTTATAAACCCGTAGTGTGAATAGGGTATAACTCATATTAAATTCATTAAAGAATTTTGAAAAAAGATTAAAAATGAATATATTGATTAGGATAAGTGTGAATGGAAATTAGGCAAACGTTAAGAAGTAGGGTAACTTGGTTCTGTACAGCCTTTTCGAAATTTTTAATTTAGGTATTAACTAATAGTGGTTTCTTTGTGAATCTGGATTCTGGAAAGTTCTAGAATAACATAAATTTAAAATTAAGTATATATACAAAATTCTTTAAATGTAGTAGGTATGTTACACATTTACATGTACGTACACTAAACTGTATTTTTTAATTTGTGTAGTCAATTTTGATGCAATATTCTGTTCAATTCTGTTCTTTTGTTGTTGTTGTTGTTTGTTTCTTTTTTTTTGAAAAAATTCACTGTCAGTGCAACATTGATTCACTCAGACCTGTTATTAATTCTACATTTTATCTTTTTTTATTTTTATTTTTTTTTTTTTTTTGTATTTAAAGATGGTGGATGACTTGATATTTTATTTCTTGAAAAAAATGTTTTTTGTTTTAGATTTAAAATAAAAAAAAAAAAAAACAAAACGTTGTCAAGAAACTTTTTAATAAAAATTTTTTTTTTTTTTTTGAATAAATTTTTTTTTCCTCATCTGTCTTTAAAAAAAAAAGAAAAAAAAAAATAAAACAAAAAAAAAGAAAAAGTAAAGTTTTGTTAAAGAAGAAACAAATAAATTGAAAAATAAAGAGCCAACACTTCACATATTTTTATTTATTTTTTCTTGTATTTATTTATTTATTTAATTTATGTATTATATTTTCTGACTTTATGTACATATATGTACATAAAATATATTCATAGATATACATAATATATATATATATATAGATATATACATAAATTTTTAGAGTATATAATTTTATTTTTTTTTAAACAGATTCTGTCATTTTTTCAATTTTTTTTTTTATTTTTTTTTATTATATTTCTTTATTTGATATTTTTGTGTCGGTATTTAATCATGTATAATAATAATATCAATATATATATATATATATGTTTAAATAAGTATAATATACTATATATAAAAATATGTATGTACATAAAATGGTTTCTTTATTTTTAATATAAACCGTATAAAAAAAAACTAATTCAAAAAAAAAAACATTAAAAGAAAATTTCATAAGACTGACATTAAATTAATATTTCATTTATAATGCAACTACTTTCAAAATTACAACTACATTTTTTTATGAGGTCATGTACAAAGTTTCTTCCCATATCTTCTTCTTCTTCTTGTGGCGCTACAGCTCGATGTGAGCTTTGGCCTTCTTCACAACATCTCGCCACGCATCGCGATCTTGAGCAGCACTTCTCCAATTTCCAACCGGCAACACTCGAGCGTCATTTTCAACATTATCAATCCATCTCAAACGTGGTCTGCCCCTACTTCTTCTTAGATCAGGTTTAATATTGAAGGCTCGCTTTTGCGCTCGGCTTTCGCTCATTCGCATCATGTGCCCGGCCCATTGCAGCCTTTGTGC
Source organism: Dolichopus griseipennis (assembly GCA_963082915.1). NCBI lineage: Eukaryota > Metazoa > Arthropoda > Insecta > Diptera > Dolichopodidae > Dolichopus > Dolichopus griseipennis. The sequence continues at coordinate 339,894,842 of OY720441.1, read as the reverse complement.
CTTGGCAAATATGACGATGTCTTCCTGTTTAATTTTGTTTCCTTCCTATATCTATTTTAAGAAATAATAGAATTTTACTAATTTCCACAATACATACCTATAATGAAGAAACATTTGTAAAAATATAACACTTTTCTAATCTACCTATTTAAGTCTTATTATATGAGGATCCCCAAATGAATCTATTGGGATGCAAGTCTTATGTTTTTATAATGTAATTTTATTATAAGTACCGTGCGATGCGAGTGCATATGTATTTTGTATATACATGTCATTTCGGAAGCAAATTTTTGTAGTTACATATGGATAGTGCAACTACTTATGGTAGACGTATTAGGTATGCACCTTTAAAATCCTTCATAGGTTCATATTAAGAAGACTTATTGGATGGAAAAGGAAGAAAATCTACAATGAAATACCTACAAGGTCTAACTTAGAACTATCAAGGATATTTCAGATGTGTTCTTTTCAAATAAATTGATCTATATTTAATTTCAAATAAATTTTATAATACATAATCTGTATAATCAATATGCAGGTACATACGAACATTCTGTATATAAAGAAGGTTAATAAGATTAAATGTGATTATTACAATACAAATTATCTTTATTTTACATCACATACTTGAATCACATCTGCACTCTAAAAAAAATTTTAAAAATTAGCATTTGGCAGCACTGTCGCGAACCCTACTTTTGTTTTTAACATTAATTACCCAGGTGATAAATATAAAACTACGAGGGGAACAAGTGATTCCTTACAAATTTTATTAAATAATTTTATAAATTAATAGTCTACATATTCTGAGATAAATTTTAGGTTTAAAATACTTAATTAAAATAAATCCCTGATTTTTAATAATATCTGAATTTAAAATACACATTCAAATACAATTTGTCCTAGACAAGGATTACCGAGTCCTTAACTACAAAACTTATAAAAAAAAAAAGTTTAAGTTCTTACATCAAATATTATTTTTATAATATCCTATAGTTGTTATGAAATATAATATAAAATTTACTGAGTTTATTCTTATAATTTTTTTTTTTCAGTTTTTGTTTTTTTTTTTTTTTAATTTTTTTTATATTTTTTTTGCTGATTCACCTTTCCTTAACAACTAACTCTTGATCTACACTTTTCTTTTTGTTAAATTGTACTACTGATTAACAGATATGTATTTACTAGCTATATTATGATGATGTTTAATCTTCTTTAGATTTGATAAAGTGCAAATTAGTCAATAAGTAGCAACCTGACTACTAATAATAATTATTTAATATATGTATGTACATAAGTAGGTACTTTAATTTTAAATTAAGAGTATTAAATTTTGAAAAAATGATTTTAATCTTCGGTTCTATAGACTTTTCGCTAACTGATTGTAGATTTTAAAAACATAAGGACTTGGTACTTTCAAAATCTTATTTTTTACACAATATTTATAATCTTTAATAGACCTTAAAACTGTTGAAGACATCTAACTTAGAGCGTTCAAAATTTACTTAGGGGTTTTTTTTTTGAACAAACGTATTTTCAATCAAAAACTTTTATATTTTTAAATACTGTGAAAAAAATTTTTTCAAATCTTTTGTAAAGAAGTTCAGTGCAATTTATAATAAAATGTAAGTAGAAAAAAAAAAAAAACAATCAGATATGTATGTATCTCTAAGATATTTCTATCTTTGTTTCTCCCACCAAAATAACAGATTATCCTAATATTGACCAGGCAAAGTTATATTATATGTATGTATATGTATGTTTATAATTTTTTTTTTGTTTTAAATTTCATATATACATACATACCGACATACACTTAATTCATACACATTTCAATAAACATATAAATAGATATAAAAATCTATATATTATATATATATATACATACAATATAATATAAAAGATAATATATTTTTTTGTAAGATGCATATAAAAATATATAATAATATGTAAGTATGTACATAATAATGTTTGTATAAATTGTAATAGATTTAAAACTCCTCTGCTCTGCCTCTTTTGTAAAAAAACAAAAATAAAAACAAAAAAATAAAAAAAAAGTGTATCTCGAAAATAATGAATAAAAAAAAAAAATAAATGCCTTTTTCTTTTTTATAAATTATATATATATATATATATACATATTGACATACATACAGAAATATATATATTTATAATTTTATATCAGCCGGTTGATATGTACGTACATACAATTGTGTTATAATTTTTTTTATTTTTTTTCTCTTCTGTTCTGGTTGAGTTTTTTTTTTTTTTCTGATTTTCTGATTTTTTTTTTTCTGTTGCCGTTTTTCGGTTTTTTTTTTTTTTTCTTATTTGTTTTTTTTTTGTTTGTTTTTATTATTTTTTTTTCTGAAAAGTTTTCTCACAATATTTGGCTTTTGAATGTGTCAGTTATGAATCGGAAGTCGCGTGTGCAACTTTTCCTTAAAAAATATATATAATTTTTAATATATTATTATTTGTGTATATTTAAAAATATAAGTAAAGAAAAATAAAAGTAATATAAATTTTAAATTGGTATATATATATATACGATATAAAATATATATATACATATAATATTTGAAAATTGTTACTATTTTACAATAAAAGAAAATGAAAATGAAAAAAAAAAACTGTGAAGAATTATAAAAATTAAAATAAAATAAAAACAAATGTTTGTGTACTACAACTCTACAAGAGATAAAAAAAAAAAATAAATATTAAAGAGAGTGAGAGAGAGAGAAACGCGAGGTAAAAGAGAGAATTAAAAAAAAAGAAAAGAGAGTTTAAATAGATATTAAGATTTAAGAAGGAATACCTACATAACAGAAAAGGCAAAATATGTTCATAATAATATTCAAATGTTATTATATTAACATAATATTATAGTATATAAAGGTATAAATACATACTTATATACATATAATAAATAATATTTAGTGTAAATTTTCCATTTAAAAAGAAAAAAAAAAAAAAGAGCTTTTCTTTTTCTACAACTTTAATAAGTTTTTTGCAAATAATTTTCTTATTGTTTTTTTTTTTTTGTGGAAAATTATAACAAAAAAAAAAAATTGAAATTGAAAAATTTTAAAATTTAAAATTCCATTCAGTGAACAAATTATTTCAATATATATATACATATATATATAAGTATGTATAATTTAATACGAATAATGAATATTAAAACAGTTTTTTTGTACCCTATGTTTGATTAAAAGTTTTATTTTAATAAAAATTTATACTTGTTTTTTTTTTTAAATTTAAAATTAAATTATTTCATGCACACACACATACATACACCAAATACACTATAAAAAAAAAAAAAATTTATTTAAATTAATAATTAAATTCATAAATAAATTAATAATAACATTATAATTAAATTCATAAATTTGAAAAAAAAAAAAACAAAATCATTTTTTAAAATATGACAACAAATAATTAAAAAAGTTTAATAAATAAAACAAGTTTTAAAAATATGTTTATAAACATTTATACCTATCAACATAAGATTATAGCAATAAAAGTTGATTTTTGATTATTTCACACTCAAATACTCGTACATTAATAAATTAATCAACTACTACTTAATTTTTAATATTGTATTAATAATAATAAAAAAAAACATATTTTTGAATAGAGATTTACTACATATTTAATATTAATTAATTAATTAATTAATATCAATTAATATGAGTACTTTTGTTTAAATACACATAAATATATATGTTGGTATACAATATCTATTGTATGTAAATATGTATATAAAACAGATGATTAAATGGTTTATATTTAAGATGTATTTAGATGTATATATATATATATATAACCGTTAGTAAAATTGTTTTCAAATAAAAAAAAAAATCTAAATATAAAACTTGAAATTAATATATAAAATATCTAAATACTTGTAACTTTAACTGTATATCTAATACTTTAGTACTCATTAAAGTACTCATAAGTCTTTTTTTAATATACACATTTTAAATGAATACTTCTTATGAAACATATATCCAAACATATGTACATATATAGGTATATAAACGAAATATGTATATAAAATAAAAATAAAAAAAAAACAACAAAATAATAATAAGAAAGAAAAAAACAACAAAAAAAAAATTTAAAATTAAATTTACTGCTTTAAATTGATAATGATAATAGTAATAATAATAATAATATAAAACATTTTGATGTTGATGATTATAATCGATTTTTATTTTATATTCATGTGAAGTATCAATAATTAAAAATCGATTTTTTTTTTTTTTATAATTTTTGATTATTTTCTTATTGTTTCTCTTTTTTTTTTTATTTTTTATTTTAAGATAGTATTGTTATATATCTTGTTATTATTATAATTATTTTTATATATATAAATATATATATATATATATATATATATATTTCTTTTTGATATTGTATGTACATATATATCATCTGTGTACCCTAAAAAAAAAAAAGTATATACAAACAATTTATGTTTTACTTTTTTTTTTTTACATTTTAGTTAGTTGACATTTTGATGCGATGGTGTTTATTTGTTATTTATTAAAATATCAATTATATTAAAAATTCGTATCTGCTGTCGCTTGTTTGTTTATAAAAAATTTTGTTGTTGTTTTTTTTTATATTATTCAAATAATTCGCTTGTTCATTCGTAAACGTAAGTTCGTGTTCGCGTAATTTTTATTTCTTGTGTTTTTTTTTTTATAATTTTTTATTTTATATATTTTTATTGTTGTTTTGTTTTTTTTTTTTAAATAAAGTGAACTCGGAAAATAAAAAAAAAATGAAAAAAAAATAGCAAATATGAAAAAAAAATAAAATAAAAAGAACAACAATAACAATAAGAAGAAAAAAAAAATGTAATAATTGAGAAAAATGTAAAAAGAATATGACTTTTTAAAGTAAAAAAAAAAAAATGTATACGCGGTTTTATGATACCTATGTATGATAATTAATATATATATACTATATATATGTACAATATTTATATAATATTAAATATATATATTATGTATTATCAGTTAAAAGTCAGTATTTATAAAAAAAAAAAAATATAGATTATTATTATAATATATTATGTATGTACATAATATAAGTATATAAACATATATGCAATATATATATATATATAATATAAATTAAATTCATTAAAGTATAAACAAAAAAATAAAAAAATTATTGTAATAATTATATGCGGTATGTAATAATGTGTGTGCGTGTGTAGTGATTGGTGGTGCATTTTTTTAAAGTCTTTTTTTTTATAAAGAAATAAAAATTAAAATAATATGGTAAATGAATTTAATATTGGCCTTTGAGTTTGTTTATTTTTTATAAGGAAATAAAAATGAAAAAATTGACAGTGTTTTGTTTTTTGAAATTTTAAATACATACCTACAATGGAACTTAGACGGATTACTAAACCCATTTTATTAAAAATTGGTGTTTTATTTGGGGAATATAAAAAGTGAAATTGGAAAATAATTGAACTTTATTAAAATTTGTTCAATTGACATTAGAAAAAGTTTTAAAAAGTACATAATGGATAGTGACTTACAAATTCATTTTCTTAAATTATATAGTATACCTATCTATCTTAACTAGATTTTAAGTATTTTAACGTACCTTATAAGTTTGTTTTTAATTAAACAGAATTAATAGGTAGAGTCCAACCTTTTCAGTTGTATATAGTTCAGTCGTAGGTATTATGAGATTTTATTAATGTGTTACTTATTTCATATAAAAATAAGATTTAATGCTACATTTTTTTACAAAGCGTATTGACCGGCTATTATGTCCTTTTTTTTTAAATTTAAATTTCACTTTACTATTTTACCTTATGTTTGAATTTCAATAAAGCAGATATCTTTATACTTATATACTGTTTTAATTTTGTTTTACATAAATTATACTTTAAGTATTTCATATTTCTTAAGTTTTATGATAAATTATAATAACATTGAAAATTTATTTAATTGTACCTATTCCGATAATATATAGTAGATACCTACCAAGTTTTAATTATTGAAAATATTCAGGGTTAAAAAAAATATTAAAATTAGTATTTTAGTTTGCTTTCCTTTATAATAAACTTTATACCTAATTTTCAATTAAAATAAAAAGCTTTAAGACTAGGTAGGTATTTAAAAATATTTATTAAATATTTAAATTGTTTTTATTTAATTTAACCTATTATTCCTATAAAGAATGTATATAATATACAATATATACATAAGTACAAATTTGTTGTTATGATTATTAATAGCACATTATCAAACAAATAAATACAATAATTGTTTATTATTGGTTTTATGACGTCATTAATATTCTATTTTTTATCTTTCAATTTTATTTGTTTATAAAATAAAAAAAATTCAAATAATTAAAAAAATATTTATAGAATAAAGAAGAATTTTAATTTTAGAAAATTAATTATAAAAGAAACTTTTACAAATTGTGAAATATACCAAAATTTTCAGTATGTATTTAATTTTTAAAAAAATTTTAATACGCCCAATAATTATAAATAAATTGTACTTAATACGTACTAATTTAATTTATAATTTACATCTATAGATATTCGAATATGTACATTTCATTTTAAAATTAAGATATCAATCAATTTTTAAAAAATTTGCTAATGATTGTTTCTACCTAAATTAAACAATACAATTTTTATTTTATTATCGATTTGGAACACTATAAAAAATCACATATTATAAATACATGTTGAAGTATAAATTTTAAGTGTATAAAAAATATCTGTGACTTTTTAATTGAGCTTTATTTATTTTCAGTTGTCATATTTTTTTATTAATTTAATTAAGTATAGATGACATTTCAAATACTTGAGTAGGTACATATATAATTTGTTATTTAGTAGGTAGGTAGGTAGGTTTCCTATTTTATTTATAAACTTTCTACATATCTATCTACATAGGTATAAAAATTGATTAACTATTTTAAACTAATTTTTTTATCTTACAAATTTATTTAATATTTTTCATTTAGTTATTTACTTATCTTTTTTTAATTAATTATAAAAATATTATTAAGTATCTACATATAATAAATATTAAACTATAACACATGTTATACAAAACTTATTATAATAAAAATAATATATAAAAAATACAATATAAATAGAAATAAATGTATATGATATACTTATGTATTAATAATTATATACGTATAACTAATAAGTAAGTAAATTAATTAGTACATATATACAAAGTTTTGTTTAAATGGAAAGTTTTTTAAAAAACAAAATTGTAATTATTTAATTATTAGTAATAAAATTATAGAAAAAAATAAAAAAAAATTGCTATGTATTAAACTTTTTAATGCTTAATAATTAATTAATATAAATATATTTGCTATAGTTGTTTACAATAGTATTTAACTATATTCCCAATCAAAATTATTCAAATTTTAATTTTAAAATTAAAATTATAAATATCATTAGATTTAAAATCTTCTTAAATTTAATTTAATTTAATCAGTTCGTCTAGTATTATTTTTTTTGTAAATTGTCTTTTACTGTCTCATATGAACTCTCATAGGAACTTACTACTATACAGGTACTATACAGGTTTACAGTAGTTTGTTGTATCTATAAGTTCGCTTCATATCAATTGATCAACTTAATAAAAACTTGTTATTCCTATTTAATTCAATATACCTACATACTTATTTTAAAAGCCAATATTGAATTCAATTATCATACATATCTTTAAATATAACTATAAATAATTAAAAATTAAAAATAAAAAAAAAAACAAACAAAAGAATAAAAAAAAAAATTAATAATAATTACCATAAAAAAATCGATTATTTTTCATTTTTGTATTATACAAAAAAAATTAAGTAAATTCATTTTATTCTTATTTTTAATTTTAGCAAAATTTCAAGTGCATTGTGGAAATATTTAATATTGAAAAAAATAAAATGAAATAAAATAAAATTATAAAAAAAAAAAAAAACAAAACAAAATTTTAAAATTATTTAAATTTATTAATTTAATTTAATATTCATAAACAACATATGACCAACGTTTATATTATAAATTTAAATATTATTAAATAATTTATTTAAAACAAAGAATTATACTTATTATAAACAATAAAATATTAAACATATTTTATTAATAATTACAAAATCCAAAAAAAACAAGAATTTAAAAAAAAAAAGATATTTTAAGACAAAAACGTTAATAAAAAATTCTTGCAAAAAAAAAAAAATTGAAATTTTAAATTAAAAAAAAGAGGGTACAAGGGGTGTTTAAAAAAAATTTCATATTAAATAAAAATACATAAAGTGTACAAAAGATACGGATGTACCTATATATACATAATATATATACATATGTATATGCTTATTTAGATAAATATATATAAATAAAGTATACATATAGTATGTAGACTAATATGTAAAATAAATTTTTTATTCACATTTTATAATCAGAGCTTTTAAAAATACAAAAAAGTAAAAAAAAATAGAAAAAAAAAATAAAAGTGAAAAATATAAAAATTCATTAGTGCGACAATATATCAGTGTTTTTTTTTAATTTATTTTAAGTATTCACTCACTTTTTTTTTATTATTATTATTACTTATTTATAAATATATTTTGATTTCTTCGTTATTTGTTTATTTACATACATATTTGGATGTATACATGTTTTTACCAAAGTGGTGCTATCTATAGCCAACAATCAAAGGTAAGCTAATTCTATAAATTTTTATCGTTTAATTTTTTTTTTTTTTCATTTTTTTTAATTTGTCGTTACATACGTATATATTTTTTGTATATATGCATATAAACTTATATATTTTAATATATATATACATAATATGTATATAAAAGATATGTACATATGTATATAACTCTTACTTAAGTAAAAAAGTATATGAAAATACGTAAAGTACATACATATTGTAAACATAGGTGTGACGTATGATTAAAGATAAGGGAGCAATGCTTCAATAAAATTAAAAAACTAATGAATTTTAATTACTTGATAATTAAGTATATAATTTGATGTATTAGAGGCTAAATTTTAAGATTAAATTTGTTTTTGGCGAATTCTGTGAAAATAAAATTCAGATAAATTTATTTTTTTTTTAGAAATTTTTTGAATTTTCAACATTTTGTTAAATTCTAATTCGCTTGATTTTATATACTTTTATATAAACTTGTCGGTGTCTATGGGTTTATATTTTTTCAAAAATTCCAAAATCTGAATCTGGTAAAATGAAAATTTCTTAAGAATAAATGACATAATATTATTAGAAAATTTCTTAGTGAATATGTTGTAATATGCTTTTAATTAGAAATGATGACTGAGTGATTGCACATAGGATCAGTACAAAATATCTAATAAAAAAAAAATATATGAATCATAACTATTGCTTGTTAGCTATTCTACCTACACTAACTCAACTTAATTAAATAAATATTGATATGTTTGAAGAAATTAATATCCCTTAATCAAGTACAAATTAAAATTAATCATGTTCCTAATGTAATTTATCCATCAAATATCTTAAATAAATAAGTACTAATAGGTACTCGTAAAACTAGTTTATTTTTTTTTGTTATACCTACATATGTTATTCTAATTTTTAATGCATGTTACTCTATTATATCTACAAGCCTAAATAAAGTCTAAAACACACATTTATGAATTCTAAAATAACAAGAGAAGGTTGACTTACACTTTCACCCTAAACTTTTGATCAAAAAATTCTATAGTTACACTTCTTTCAGCTGTTATTTGCAAATTATTGAATCCAGTTCTGTTCGCAAAAAGACTTTACTTGATATTTGTTTTATATTTAAATGATTCAATATGAAACAATAGGGTTGCATATATAACATAAGGAAACATAACTTAATACAATCTAAATAAAATTCCTTGGAAAAAAATTATATTGCCTTGTACCTACATAACTGCCTTGTTTGTACAAACTTAATATAAACAAGATTTATAAATACAATAAAAAGTGAATTGTAAAGTGTTCACAAGATCTATTTTATACCTACCTACTGTAATTTAAAACTAATAGGTACTAATTGACATAATATTTAACACTTAAGATTAGAATAAAATTTTAATTCGTATCTAATTACATATATACTTTTAATTGAACTTGCCTGTGTCTATGGCTTTATTTTTCATTCTGTCAGTCAATGACACATTTATATTAGAAATCTGACCATAAAATTTATAAAAATTGTATGGTTCAGTGGTTAGCGAAGTGGCTTAGAATGATCTTTTGCATTTAAAAGTGTTTTAATATAAAAGTAAATTGCTGAAATGAGAGACAGTTCTTCTTTTCCTAATCCAGCAGTTTACGTTTATATAAAAACACTTTTAAATGCAAAAGATTTTCCATCAATTATTGGCTAATGAAAATTTTCAACATTTTAAGCTTAAAAGTTTTCAAACATTAAAAAAGAACTGTTTCTTATACCAGCAATTCACTTTTATTTTAACACAGTAACAAATTCTCAAGATTTATCTTCAATTTTTTATTTTCTACATTTTAGGGGGCTAGTAATAAAAGTACCTATATATTGAAAAAAATATTTTTTATTTTATTTTATTATACCTATCAGGAGACCTGTAGTACTCGTCCATTATATAGTTTCTAGCACTATACATTCTAAAAATAATGTCTCCTTAATTAATAGTTATAAAACATTGAAACATCAGTGACGAAATAACTTGAAAATTATATATAAATTTGAAAATATAAAATTCAGATCTCTGAATATTGAGAGACAAATTTTAAAAAAAAATTGTTTTAAATTCAATATTAACTGTTTAAAAGTTTGTAAACGATTTTAATACCTAAAACTGTAGTATGTAACCTATAAGATTTGAAATTTATCCTTTAAGGAAAAGTCATAGTACACCACTGATACTTACATACATTATTATGTGTATGTACATCTATATTAAGTAAAAAAAAAAAAAATTAAAAATAAAAATAACAGAACAAAAAAAAAAATAAATTTCTTAATATAAAATATACTTCTTTTGTTGTTGCTTTTTTCTGTTTTTTTTTTTATTAAACATAAAGCAACAAAACGATTATTATTCAAAAATAAAAAAAAAAATGTAGAAAATACAAAAACAACAAAAAAAAAAAAAAAACTACAACAAACAATAAACAAAAAAAACAAGAAAAACGAAAATATAAGCAAGCAAGTTTTTTTTTTTTTTTTTTTTTTCTCCTAAATATAATAAAAATATTAATAACAATAATGGAAGGTCAAATAAGGTTATTTGAACATATATGTATATATGTATACATATAATCTATATACAAAAATATATATATGTACGTATATAAACATTATATACATACTCTTATTATATTATTTTTTTTTTCCTTTATATACTTTACTTTATTAATAATGATTCCTTCTTATTTACATAAATTTTAATTTAAATGAATATTATTAAATAAGTAACTGTATATGGATACGAACATATAAATATATATACATATATATAATATGCATGTAGGTACGTACCTTACATATTTACATATATATGATGAATGTCATTATATTTCAAAAAAATATTAGAATTACTTATTTGCAATATTCCTAATTATATATACGAATTATAATATAATACATAACCATATTAAATATATAATATATGTCATGTTATATAATATATATTTTATTAATCTACGTATATATTTTATCTATATATACATTGTATTATGTATTATTTTTTTTTTTTTATTAAATTAAATTAATAAAAGTATAATTTTGAAATAAATTAAAAAGTAAAAATCACAAAGTTAAAATTAATTTTTGTAATTTATAAATAAAGAAATAAATTTTTTAATTCAATTCGTGTAAATAATTTAAAAAATTGATTTTATATTTAAAATAAGAGTTGAGATAGGTATTAATTCATATATGTATATATATACATATTTTAGATGCATATGTACCTTACATACATAGTTGTTGTGCTGTAAAAATTATGTATGTTAAATGTATACTTATATTTAGAAATATGTAGATATACTCAAAAATCTATTTTAATATGTTTTTTAATATAATTACAAAGTTGATTTGAAATTTTTCTAAACCAACTAGGTACTTTACCTACTTATTTAATTGTTACTAACACTAATTATTTACAGCTTGTAACTACCAATTTTAAATTATCCATTTTCGATAATCTAAGTTTTAGTCCTACAAAATAGCATTATATAATATTCCGGTGATCTTTTTAACGTACCTTTAAGTATCATCGACCAATTAATATATTATTTAAAAAAAAAAAAAACTTAGAAGAAATTGATTGTTTCAATAACCACATTGACGCATATAGGTTGTTTCTTAATTAAGTGCACTGCTATAGTAACCACTGCAATATATACTATAAGTAAATAAAAAAAAAATAAATGTGTTTTTTTTTAAAAAAAAGATTGTTAAAATGTCTAAAAGATAGAAAACAATTGAAGATTAAAAGAGGACATCTTAAGCTTTTGAATGTATTTTATAAAATTTTCATAAGTAGTCTAGAAACAAAGTTAAGAGTAAAATTATGAAAAATAAAAAAAAAATATTTAAATTTCATTTAAGCCCCCGTCTTCATACAAAGGATGTGCCTACTTATAAGTACCTATTTAGTGGGTATATAGCAGTACACTTAATTAGGAAACATCCTGTATATTTTCAGATATCTACTTAAATTAACTTATATTATTTAAAAAAAAGAAGCTGAATACAAAATCCATTGTAATATTCAAATCTTACAAGTTAAAACTTGTTAATTTAACTTTAGTTATTTGGAAATGGAGTATATTATATAAGTATGTATATAATTTTGCTTACTTAATTTTCTTATAATTTTACTTCCTTTTGCTCATATTTCTGTTTAATTTTCAATTTTCCATCATTATAAAGTAAAACTTAAAATTCAATAATTAATCAAAGATCTTAAATTAAATTCCAAAGTATATTATTTTATAAAAACCAGAATAGAAGTTGTTTAGTCTATAGAACTCACACAGTGGCACAACACTAAAAATTTTACCCAGCCAACTTATATATTACTCACTATTTAGTCAACATTCTATAAATACAATAAACTTCCAAATTTCTTTCATTCTAAAAAGTTTAAAATACATATTTAAAGTTTCCTAAATTCAAAACTTTTTATAATTAATTAAAATTTTTATTTAAAATAAAAAAAATTCCATTACTTAAATAAAAAAAAAATTTTTAAATACGGGTTCACACAATAATTTATTTTAAACAATGATCTGTCAATATACATAAACATTGAATAAATTTCGATTTTTAAAATGTATGTATCGATTTTAACCACAAAACAATTGACGTAACACATAAAATGTATAATTTGAAAATTATAACACATTATTATTATTATTATTTAAAAATTATAAATTGAAATTTAATTCAAAAATAAAAATTATGATGAGTCGAAAGAAAATTTAGAAATTTTTAGAAAATTGGAATTTTTTTTTTGTTTGTTTTTGTATTTAATATTTAAAGTAAAAATATTTAGATTTTTATAATAAACTTGTCATATCCGACAATTTACGTCAATTTCAAAGAATTTTATATACATATATATTTTTCTGTTTTCTTATTTTAATTTTTATTTGTGTTTTAATTTAATTTCTTTTATTAAATTTTAATTTTTTTTTTTTAATAACTTTATTACTACGTAGTTTATTTTTAGTACCTACATACATATATTTATTTACTTTTAAAAAAATTTTTATCTTTAATTAATAAAAAAAATTGTTGATTATGAAATATATATTATTATATATGTATATATATATAAAAATGTTGTTGTTTCATCATTTTTAACAAATTAAATTAAAAAAAATTTAAAAAAATCTTATTATATATTATTGAAATCTAGTACAATCTGTTTTGATCATATTTTCATTATCTACTATTTAATATATGTAGAAAATAATATACATAACTACATATAACTGTACATATATACTTCAATTATATGTAAAAAAATATATATATATGTAGGTATATAATTTTAAAAGAAATAAATTAAAAATTTCCGGCTTTAAAATGTCAATTTTGAAATTTTTTAAATTCACAATATTGAAATATTGTGGGAGTTAGTTTTTATACTATGAAGTTCACAATATCAAAAAAGTCATGTACATCAAAAGTTCAAACGCAAAATATAAATCAAAAAGCTTTAAAGTCTCAACTATATGAAAATACTTAGTTTGTATAGTTCTATTCTAACTTGAGATCAACGCACCTTAGTGTAACTCAAAGTAAAGCAGAATTCTGCAAAAGTTTTTAATTAAAAAATTATGTTAGGTCGCGCTAACTTTGACTGTGTTGCGTCCAAATTATATTGTGAATCTTAATTTTGCTTTTGTGTTGCGTCCAAATTACATTTGCAATATAATTGAAACATTATTCTTGCACAATTTATATACATATATAAATTAAATATATTTTAAAATGTTTTTCAACCTAATTAAAGTAAGTTATTTAATTATAAGCTTCTAATTAGATTTGGTATTTAGATTTTATTGAATTGATTGTTTTCAGACATTCTGAATAAGCGGCACAGAGTATTATTTGGAATTTCCTTATCATTTATAATAATCATTTTTATTCTGTTTATTTTGATACCTATACAACTGCTAAATAAAATTAGGGAGACTTCCGTCTTTGTCACTCGAATTAGTTTAAAATCGATTCTAATTATTTCTTAAATACTTACCTACATAGTTTTTAATAAATTCTTTTGGTACACATGTACTTAAAAAAAAATATTTTTGAAAGTAGAATTAATTTTAAAATAAATTTTTTTTATATAAGACCTTTGATCTTTTTATATACCGTAAATTCCTACAACTATGGTACAGCACTACAACTATGGTCCAAAAAACTTAAAAATAAAAAATTTAAGCCAAACTTAAGTAGGAGCGTAATTTTTACTAATTATGACATTTTTGGTTTTCTAATAAACTGCAGTTTAGTTTGTATTGATTTATTTTTAGTTAGAATTTCAATTACGAGCAAAAAAGACAAAAATCAAAATTTTGAAATTCACAGTTTTTGTTGTTTTTAATTTTTAGTGAAAAGTAGTATTACTGCTAAAATTATTAATTTTATGTATTCATACAAAATTTGCAAACACAACTATGGTCCAGTATTGAAAATACATGGATGAACTAATAGTAACTCTGAATACAACAATGTACCATAGTTGGACTATAGTTGCGCAACTTAGAATACAACAATGTACCACTATATTTTCCATTCTATTTGTTGCAAATTATGCGTTAGAAAGCTGTTCTCGCGGATTTAGTTCAGTTAAATATTAAATTATTCAAAGCCAAAGAAAGGGTTTTCTACAGATTTAACTTTCTGAAATATTTTACAAAATATACCAAAAGTGGTACATAGTTGTAGGAAATTACGGTACATAATACATATTATATACATATATTTTTGAATATTTAAATTTTATTCAGGTAAAAAATTATTTTTTTATTTCCAAAAGTTGACTGTTTAATATTTGAAATTATAAATTTTTTTTTACCTGATTTTGCCTACCTATATACAAACTAATTATATCACCTAAGATTCACATTATGTACATATACTTACATATTATATGTTAAGTATATTGTATATTTGATTAGATTAAATATTTTAAGTTTTAAATTTTTTTTTTTCAATTTAAAGAAAAAAAAACATTCAAAATTCCTCATTTTCTTAAACAAAAAAAAAACAATCTTTTGTGATTTGGTTTTTTTTTTTCATTGAAGTTTATATATTATTTGTTTGTTTTTGTTTTTTTTTTATTTTATAATTTTTTTTTAAATAAAAGTATCTATTCAAGGTTATTTCTAAATAGCAAATAAAAAATTTTTGCTAAAGTTTCATTTATTGTTTTGTTATTAAAATGATCTCAGATAATTTTTTTTCTAAATTAGAATTATTAAATATATTTATAAAAATAAAATTTAGTGTAAATGAAATTATGATCTATATATAAGTATGTATATAAAATATTTTCAATATTTTAGTATGGAGTATTTAGTAGGTAATTAAACTTATTTAATTACTAATCAAGATAATACACAATTTTGAAATTTAAAATAGTAATATTTTAAAATGAGTCAATTATTAGATATTTGCATTTTATTACATAAAAATATTTTAGCTATACGTATACCTTCTTCTTCTTCTTCTGCTATGGCGCTACAGTCCGTTGTCGAACCTTGGCCTCCTGAATCATCCTCTTCCAGTTCACGCGATCTTGGGCAGCAGTTATCCAATTTTGCTCTTGCAGCATATACCTTATACATACATATAGTAGTATTAATACATACATACAGTATATTAATTTTAATTTATCTTAAGAAATGCCTAACAATTTTTTTGGGGGTTAAATTATTATAAATTTGATATTTTGTCTTTTAATTGATTATAGAATCACTATTTTGATTCTAAATCAAGAAAATCGTTTTCACCTTGTGTAAAATATTTATAATATTATTTAAGTCTTTTCTACTTAAATACAGTTTTAAAAAAATCTCTTCCATATATCTTAATATTAAAATTGAAGATATGTATTTAAAATAAAACTCTTCTGGAGAATTCCCCAAAAATTCAAGGAATAAATACATAAACCTCATAAATGACGCTTGTATAACAGAATGCATAGTTACAAAAATACTTAATACCTACCTACTATAAAATATTTGAATGCAGAGAATTTATAATATACATATTGTGTTCGAGAACATTGATCCAACCAGATTATTAAGACCAAATAACTGGAACTCTGTAAACAATGTAGGAACTGGAACAGTGTACCAATTGTTTAAAAACTAATAATAGAAACTATATGAAAGGAATTCTAATTAAGAAATTAGTAGTCTAGTATCTAAAATAGAAATTGGTTTAAGGGTTTATGATTATGTTAAAATTTGTAATACCATGCAATCGGGCTCAAAAATTTAAAATCTAAATTAATATTTGGTATTAACAAAATAATAATAAAATTAGATACTACATTTTAATACGTGGACTTTAGTTTAATATTATTTATCTAAAATTCTCCTATCTAATCTAATTCAGCCTTTTCTATTTATTCACAATTTTTAATGAAATTTCACTAAAATTAGATATTATAACATTAGGAATTAATTCATACCACCCCTATATTTAACTCATATTCTATTATAAATTTTATACATAAAGAAACAATTAAGCAAACAAACAACCAAAAAAAAAAAAATTGAAAACATTTATACTAAACTTTTAACATTTTAAATAATAATTTTATAAAAAAAATTTTCTATTTTTTTGTATTTTTTTTTTTTTTTATATTTTATTGATTTTCACTATTTTTATTTTGTGCAAAAAAAAATTAAATTAATAATAATAATAATAATAAAAAAAGCTATCAGATCATGTGATAAAACACAAAATATACTTATATTTTGATTTTCGTTTGTTTTTGTTTAAATATAAAAAATCATTTCTCTATTTAAGTAAATTACTATTGAAACAATTGTATATTTTGTAACTAACTTATTATATATTGGGGTGCTCTACTAATAAAAGTATCTATAGATATATATTTACAAAATATTTATATATGTATACACAATTCTCTACTTGTACTTCTCTACTCTTCATGTATACTTTTTAAATTAAATTTTATGTATAAAATTTTATAGATAGGTAGGTGCCTATTTATTTCTATAAATTTTTTTTTTTAGAATAATTTTCTATTTCTTATAGTAATTTATATGTACGTATATATATTATAGAAAAAAAAAATCCATTAAATATCGTAACGAACACAATTATTGGCCTTCATAAGGGAAATTAGAAAAGTTTTGAGTACATGATTTTGAAAATATTTAGTGAGTTTGTGTGATAATATATAAATACAATATTAAATTAAAGAAATTTTAATTTAAATATTTATTAATTGCTTATAGTAGTTATCTTTATTGGCAGTCAAAACTTTTTGACATTTGATTTAAACTCCATTATATTAGGCCAACTATTGACATTGACGTTCCACTAAAAATTCTCGAAATTTTCTAGAATCAATTGTTGCACTCACTTGTTAATACCTAGTCTAGTCTGGTATAAATATATTCTTGTAGTCATGTAATTGGCACATCCCAAAAAACTAAATATAAATGTATACAAGGGATGTAATCATATTTACAATTAAGGTACAATATTGAGTACTTATTTGTGGACATCAATTTCAATAATAGAAAAAAAATCTAATTAATTTTAATATTATAATAAAGTTAAAAACATTCTACTAGAACGAAAAACGCTTCCGACTGCCACATTGCATTATTTATTTATTAAATTGTTCATCATGTGTGAATAAAAGCGAATGATATTATATTTTGATAAATTATATGTGTGTGTGCATTGTATGTATATTTTTAATTTTATTTTTTAGTAAATAAATATGTGAACAAATGTGTATATAATATTGTTACAAAAAAAGGGTAAATAAATACTTTTTTTAATTAAGTAAATAAAATCTTTTCTAAATAGAATATGTGTTTACTAATACATTCAAAACCTGGAACATAGTTTATTTTTCTTAAAAATATTTCATACTAAAAAAGTTTATATGAATTTTACCCTCTTCTATGATATAATCTAACCAACTAATGTTTTTTAAATCAAAGACGCTTCAATTGAAAGGCTGACGTTCTAATCAATACGTCACCCAACTGTCACTTTGCATTAACTGTAAATATGAACAAGATCTCTGCAATTTGGTATTAAAATTTTTGTTTAAAAGTTTTATTATAATTTTATTATCAAAAGGTTAATAATTGGAATTTTTACTCTACATATACATATCTATTTAAATGTAAAATTTTATATATATTTACCTTTACATATATTTATATTATATCTAATAATGATAAGTACATATGTTTGTTTGATTGTGCAATGCATTTGAGCTATTTGTTTTTTTGTGATTTTTTTTTTTTTTTAGTTTTGTTTTAAACTAATTATAAAATGACAAAATGAAATTACGTAAGTTGAAAAACAAAATTGTTTGTTTTTTTTTTAAGAAATTGTTTTTTATTTTTTAATTGAATGCATATGAACCTACAAAAAAAAATTACGTACGAATTACATACAATTTCAATTTAACCCAAATACTAATGAAAAAAAATTAAATTGAAAAAAAAAAAAACAAAACACATTACATTTAAATCTTATAGATACAAAATTATAAACAGAACACAAAAATTTGTATACGTACATAAAAAAAAAAAAAAAACAAGAAAAACATTCACTAAAAAAAAAAAAATAAAACTATATTTATATTTTATTCCATTATTTATTGCGTTGTTAAGGAGTGGAATTTAATAATCAAATCACAAAATATATTACACAAAATTAGCCATTTTGAAACAAAATTTTATTTATTAATATATATAGGTACATAATATACTTACTTATTACTTATATATATATATATATATATATATACAAAATATATATACATTATATACTATACAATACAAACATTTTTAAAATATATATTTTTGGAAGATGATGTCATTAAAAAGTAATTTTTTTTTATAATTTTTTATTACCTTCTATATACGTATATACATATATATACATTTATAATTTATAAATTAATTTATTTTTCATTTCATTTAGTGTTTTGTTTTTTTTTTTTTTTTTTTTTTAAAGGGTATCTTTTTTTTTAATTATTAAAAAAAAATTGGTTCATTATCTGATAAATTCTTTTGTTAATTAATATTTTGTATAACAAAAAAAAAACTCTAAAAAAATCAAACATTTTGAATATTAATTATTTATTAATTATTCTAAATTGTAAGTATATATATATGTATATATATATATGTACAAATTTATATACATATATAGATGTTTTATTTAAATATACTCAAATTTTTTTTTTAACTCCTTTCTAATGTTTTAATTTAAATCGATTTATTCAAAAAAAAAAAAAAAAAATCGAAATGATATTTTAATACTCAACCTTGACATTATAATTTTTTTGAAAAAATATATTTGAATTGAATTTAACCCCAAGATTAAAGTTTTTTTTTATTATTAAATTATTTTACTTATCTGTTAACTTTTTATTACATTTATTTAAGTAAGAAAGTATGTCGAATTTTTTGTAGTAGAATTAATATTTACTTAACTAAAAGTTTAATAAAATTTATAATCTAAAATTTTGATAACTAATTATAGTTAAGTCTAATTTGGTCAATAAATACAAGTACTAAATAAAACGTTCTAAAAACTAAGTTTTTATTCCATTTCTATAGTATGTAAGTACTTACTAAATACGAATAGTTCGGTTATATATTTTCAATTTTATTATAGTTATTTCTAATACGTTCCCTTTCAATTCGTATTATTCTAAAACAAATAGGTAAAACTTAAGGTATAAATTGGTTTCGAAAATTTGAATCAGCAGTTGAAAAATTGATGAAAATAAATTATACTATAAATAAATGAATAAAAAATAACTTATTGAGGCAGGACATTACAGTAATAACTAGTCTGACTTAGTTAAGTGTATTTTAAATTCATAATTAGTAGAAGATCATCTTCAAATAAAATTGTGAATTTTTAAGTTTAACTTTAAATTCACAATAGTTATCTAAATTTTTCAAAAAAAACTTTGAATTTATTTATATTTATTAAATTCCTTCTTTTAGGCCGGAGCCCTATTGTACCAACAATTTATCATTAATTAAATAATCAAATAATCATTTTAATGATAATATGTACTTTGTTGCACCAAAACCATATTTGTGAACAAACCAATGACATATGATTTGTAAAAAAAAAACTTATCAAAAAATGATTAAATCTTTGATTAGTGATAAAAGGTTGTTGCAATAGGGCCCAGTGCTATTTGAAATAGTCTTAACACAAAATAATAATAATATAATATTATATACAATTAAAATTCATTAATATATGAAGATTCTAATAAGACCTTAATTTAAAACTAACTGATAAAATGAAAAATAAACCCATAGACACAGACAAGTTCATATAAAAGTATATATGTAATAAGGATCTACTCAGTTTAGAAATAAAATTATATAAGTAATATTCGACAGTTAAATTAATTAAAAATACAGAAGTATTGTGCGGTTTTATTACTAGTGTCTTATTCATTTCTATTAGAACACGTGTCATGTTATTTAATAGAACATTTAAAAGAGACCTTACAATCGCTTCACATTTCCAATTGTAACCAAACCACCAAAAAAAAAAAAAATAATAAATTATATTTAATAAATAGAATGCTCTCGTTGCAATTACAACTGGAACTTTCGATTTAATTATGAATTGATTTGATTTCAAACACGTACTTTGTTTTATATACAATTACTTATGTATTACAAATAATTTAGTCACGTTATTAATAATTAGTTACTTATTTACTTATGTATGTATTTTTATTAAAAAACAATATTTTTGTAGCTGAAATATAAGTGTTTAAGTACTCGTATATATATGTACTTATATATATTTATAGAAATTTTACTTTCTTTTTGAAATAATTTCAAACTTTCTTTTTAAATTAAAATACAATAAATTGTAATTTAATAAAATAATTAATTAATTAATTTATAAGCTAAGAAATTGTTTTTCTAGTATCTTAATCTTAATTAAATAATTAAATTAATAAAAAAAACTACGTAATTAAAAAATTTTAAGTTTTGCTTAAGATTCTAGGGTTGGTACCTAATTATTAGTTCATTATTATAGATTTAATAGATTTACTACATAATTTATTAAATATTAATCTTTTATTTAGTTTCGTTATCTAAGGTTAGACCTCCTAGACTATTAAAACTTTTTCGATCTTACCTTGAATAACATGACCTTAAGTCGTATATATTGACTAGATAATTACAGTAATATTTCGATAATCCGAATAATTTATTGCATACCTTCAGATTAACATGAAATTCGGATTAGTGGATACCAGTCTAGCAAGTATAGCTGTGGTCCAAAAACTATTTGAAATTAAAAATTATAAGTCATAAAGAGTTAAAGTTCTATGAGCTCTTTTTTGTGCCAGATTTCAAACAAAAATTTTAGTTTTTTGTACATTCAGTACTTACAATGTTTTAAGTAAACTAACAATAATAAATTTAAATTAAAACTTAAACACTTCATAAAAACAAAACCGCATACAACAAAAATCTAACTGTAAATAAATGTTTTTTTAAAAATATTCATACGAAAACATAAATAACAATAAACATATTACAATTTTGAGCATAATTCGGATTGTAGAATATCCAAGTTGCAATCAATGCGGATTGTAGAACAGTTAGTGCTTTGTAAACTGTCATTCGGATTTTTGGATATTCGGATTATAGGGGTTTCCTATTATCGAAATATTAAGTACTGTAATACTTAACAGGCATTTGAGTTAAAGAATCTTATAGTTTAATGTCCATTTATGTTTTCAATTTAATTATTTAATTTAATTATAAATCATTAATAAATTTAAAAAATTCATAATTAATTTTATTAATACTAAATAAGTAAGTTATCAAGGCTTCCCATTATTTTAAATTTCACTTATTATTAGATAACAATTTTGAATTAATTGGATGCATCTCATTCCTTGAAGAAAGTTGGCGCGTAACTACATTTGTCATTTTTTTTTCATTTGCAACTTTTGCATAAAACAGTGTTACCAGACACTTTGAAATTTAACTTTTAAATACATAAGAATGCAAAATATCAATTCTAACAAATTTAGTAATTAAATTATTCTTATCTAAATGGTATCATAAATAAGTACCTACACTGAAAACTATGTTTGTTTTTTTTTGTACGCACATAGAAACATGACACATAGAAACAAATACATACAATATAATTTCATACACAATAAGAATTTCTAATAAATCACTAACCCTTATGACATCATACACTTTTATGTGTGGGAATTGTTTTAAATATAACAATTTGCTATTTATACTTTAAATATAAATACTTAGTACTTTTTATTATAAGTAGGCAAGTATAAGTACATTTATATATATATATATATTATAATATGTATACCTATTACCTAAAATACCTATGTACAAAATAAAAAGTAATGACGCTATCTAATGCAAAACTTTTTTATGACAATTGACGTAAGGCAATTTTTTATTATGTACTTACATATATTTAAAAATAAAATATATTATGAAATAAATAAAAAAATTCTAACAAATTTTCATTTCCGTGTTAGGTATATTTGTTTTTTTAAGAATTTTAATTTCATAATAAAAAAAATAGACTTTAGCTAAATTTTTCTTTTTTTATTAGATTTTTTTTTTATAATTTTCTAAACAAAACCTAAAAACAAATTTATGAAATATAACCTTTAAAAAATACAATATTTTATTTTATAAAAATATCGAAGAATTAAAAAAAAATCGATTGCAAGCACCCACTAAAAAAAAACCAATACCTAACCTCGAAAATAATTTATATTTTATTTACTTGGGGATTTGTTTTTTATAGAAATTTATTTTAAAAAAACGCTAAAACCAAAAATTAAACAGTTAATTATTTATTTATTAGGATTTTTTTTCTTAATACGAGTCCTAAGTGCAAAGATATAACTATACATAATAGTTTTATAAAGGAATTACACCTACTTATTAAATAAATCGAGAACTTTAAATTAATAATAATTACTTAAAAATTTTTGTTTATTAATTATTATTAGATCCTAGGACCTTGCATTTGGAATACGTATGTAATTAGTTTTATTTTGATCAATTCGGATCTTGAATACATATTCTAATTGATCAATTTAATCTCTATTTATAAAATTGTAAATTCTATTGTAATAAATTAAAAACATCGAATAAATAAGTAGTTACTAATTTAATCAATATGATTACTAACTATCTGAAGTAATTTTTTTTCAATCATAAAAGTTCATATTTGTTAGATTTTGTGAAGTTTAACACTGGTATTGGTCTTCTGATTGGGTTAGATGAATTGATTTGACTTAGATTTTAATAAAAAATTCCTACACAATTTATTCTACAAAGTTAGTTAAAACTACTTTATAATCACAATTTGATTCCACTTTTGTGTAATTTCTCGAGGCCCAAGAGTCACGTGTTAGGATAGAACATGCTATCCCCCGTATCCCAACAACAACAAATTTAATTTTTAAAATTTCGGACCTTGAATTTCGAATAGAAAATTTTACAGTTTTAAAATCATTTAGTACTTGAATATTAAATACGAGAACTGATACAAACATACGTAGCAGAGAAAGTCTTCTTACTAATTAACGTTTCTACATATAAATTAGGCCTAGTACTTACTATCTCATATTTAAATGGTAACTATATGGAATTCATTAAGATCAATTCTAATAATAAAAATGTAATTTGTTCCCCCTGTTCCAATATTGTACCTATAGTATAAAAGGGCTTTTACTAGCCTAACAGTCGAACAGTTAGTATTTACAAAAAAATAAAATACAAAATTTGAAATAATGATTTGTATTTAACATTTCTTCTGCTTTTGGGTTGTTATTTAATAAATTTTAACACTATTTTGTAGTATGTTTTTAAAAAAAAATAAAAAACCTACATAATTAGTGATTTCAATTAGTTTTTTTTAATGAAATTATATTTTTTTTTTTGTTTTTTTCTAAATTTTCCATTAAAAAAAAACAATCTAAAGGAAAAAATACTTATATTTATACTTGACTTTAAAAATTGTCTTGACTTTTAAATGTTACACGAGTTCATTTATTTTAGCAAAGAAGCAAAATAAAAAATAAACGCTTATCTATGCGATACAATTGTCAATTAATATAATATTGTAGGGTAGTATCATAGTACATATTATATATAAGTATATAATACATATTATATATATATATGTATATAAACGATGATACTGTCTCTCAATTAAATCAGTCATTCAATCTTGTAGCCAACTAGCAAAGACATACAACTTGTTTACATTTACACTTATTGTAAATTTTGATTTTATTTTTATTTTTCTGATTTTTTTTATTGAATAAAAAAAAATTAATTTTATTCAATTTTTTTTTTTTTTTTTTAATAAAAATGTACAAAAATGGAAAAAACAGAAATAGCCTAGTATTTATAACAAAACCAATAAAAAAGAAACAAAATTAACAGTTTCACTTAATCTTTTTATTTATCGATTATAAACATAAATTGCTTATTTTACTATTTAACAAAATAAATAATATTAAAGAAAAAAAAAGTTTTTCATATTTGCCACAAGGGGCAATCGTAATATGTTGTTTCTAACAATGTTTTTCTAACACATCATTATTAGTTTAATAGTTTTTCGTAATTTAAAATCGCTTTCATTAATTATATAAAATGAGCGATTCATTTTTATTTTTAAAATTTTTAGATGAAATAAAAATTTTAGAAAATATAAAGTAATTTTTTTTGCTATTGTGAATGGAAGGAATTTTTTTTAACTATTGTGAATGGAAAAATGATATTTTGATATCATTTTATTTCATGCCTATTTTAGATTCGCTTGATTAAAATAACAGTTACCAATGATTTTATATACTCCATATTATATTCAAAAAATCTCAATTTGTTTTTTTTTTTTACTATTGTGAATGTAGTTATCATAATAAAATTATCAATTACTTCTTTAATATTTTTACAGTTATTTGCGATCATAAGTTTAAAGTGTGCTTAAAATTAAACATATTTTAACAAATTATAATTGGTAGACGGTATTGGCCTTTGATCAAAAATATAATGAAACAAATTTGCTATTGTGAATGAAGTTATCATAGAAAAATTATTGATTACCTTTTTCAGTATTTTGTCAGTTATTTGATATCGTAAGTGAGCTTAAAATTAAAAATAATCTAACCAATATTAATTCGTATGTGCCATGGCTATTTAAAGACATTAGCAATTTTTCTATTGTGAATTAATTGAAAATTTTAAATATTGTTTTGAACAGCTGATTCAAAATTAAAGTTAATAAGAATTAAATTTTTGGAGCTTTAACTGTAACTTAAAACTCAGTTCAAACAAACTAATATTTTCTTACTACCATCATTTAAAAAATCAATTCAAAATCGATTCTTTAACATTCACAATAAATACTCAGGTTAAAGGATTGTTCCAAAATACCGTTTTGTTTTATTATTTTTTTTTAGTTGTTTTTTAATTTTTTTTTTGTGTTTTTTTGAGACAAAAATGAATTCAATTAGAGCAGCGAAATATAGCGATAGTAACACACAC
This sequence comes from Dolichopus griseipennis, assembly GCA_963082915.1. Lineage (NCBI taxonomy): Eukaryota > Metazoa > Arthropoda > Insecta > Diptera > Dolichopodidae > Dolichopus > Dolichopus griseipennis. The sequence goes on along the minus strand of OY720441.1, from coordinate 339,868,473 downwards.
ACACAATATATAATAAACCAAAACAATTATAATAGGTAAGAGTAGGGAGGAAGAATGAATATTTGGGGTGGGCATTATAAATCATCAACTATACATATTATTATTTTCTATTTTTATTTATTTATTGAATGTAACAGTAAAAAAAATTATTTAATTTTTTTTTTGGTATATTATGTACAACAAAAGTATATATACGTATATATATATATATGTATATAAATAACTTTACACCATTTTATATTTAAAAAAAAAATATAACTATATAAATTGTGAATGAGTTTTTTGTACTAGAGCAACAGAGAAAAATGTGTAATTATAATAGAGTTAAAGAAGAAATATATATATATATAAATATGTAACAAACAAATAAACAAACAAACAAACAAATAAATGAAAAACAGGTCATATCAATTGATTGTTTTTTCATTATTTTATTTATTCATCATATTTTTTTTTTCTATCTATTTTAAATTTCTATTTTTTTTATTTTATATTTTCATTTATTAAATGAAATTAACATGGTATACTTAAGTTTTAAAAATATAAGTACAAGTTATTGAAATTTAAATATTTTACAAATGATCATTTATCACATCACATTAAATTAAAATTACTCATAGTTAATCAGTTAATTGACTCCGTTTAAGTTAAGGCACTGCTTATTAAGTATTATTTGACTCAAAAAATTTTAGAGTAATTTCTAACCACCTTTGGAGTTCTACAATTATTCGTTCTCGGTAGTCCTTTGATTGTCACAACTTGACAGCAATTGGAATCGATTTCAAGAAAAGACAATGTTAATAATATCTTGGGGCAGTGTTCAGTAGTTAGATTGACAAATTAATTTAAACTTACGTTCTAATTTGATAACATGCCTAACTATTTTCGAAAAACTGTTCGATTCGACGCCATCCATCAACTTAATAGCTTTCTTTGGTTCTAATTCCCTGACAACAAATAAAACTGAAATTGATGAGACATATTATTTTATATATATATACATGTGTGACTGATGAAACTATACATATGTACAGAATAAGATTTTTAATACTTCTTGGCATTGTTCTATTAGGAAAGGGAATGTTAAATTTCCAAATAAATGAAATTATATCTAAAGTGGAGGATACACTTGTATATCACAGTGTATAGTATAGAATGACAGTGTATAGTCTATTTAAATTTAAGACTACTTAATTAAGTAATTTGATAGAAAGATATTTTAATCAATTCTTGAGTAATAATAAAGAAATTATTCTAAAATAATCAAAACAATTACTAAAACCAATTAATAATCAATTATTACTAAAAATGGTATTTTTTCATATTTTTATGGCATGTATTAAATCGGATTAAAAAAAAACAAGGTTATTTTAAAAATATTTCTAATCAAGTTTTATTTTTAACAAAATAATAAATAATTTACATATATATATATATATATATATATATATAAGTTATAGTAATTATGTACTTATCATCATGTATAAGTACGAATAATAATACCGTAACTGACACTTTAAAAAAAACTGACAGTCATTAATTAAATTAAGTAATAATAGAAGAATATATTTACAAAATAATTAAACATTATATTGGAATAATTTGCACTTGAGCTTTTATTCCAACCCAATATATTTTTAAAATATAAAATTTAAAATAAAATTTATATTCAAAAAATTTGTTAACCTTGCAATAATTTTATTTTAAAAAAAAAAAATATTTCCATTCAAATGAAAAACAAAAAACTCATCAATTAATTTCAATAATTCTACAACTTTTAATTTTGTATTATTTGTTTTTTTTATTTTTTTTTTTAATTTTCTAAAGAAAAACAATTAAAAAGGAATGAAATAAATTTACAAAAGAATTTACTTTATTTTAGTTCTTATCAAATTTTAGTTTTATTTTTTTTTATTATTATTATTCAAACACAAATAAACCAGATGATAAACAAAATGTCGGAAATAAACACAATTATTTATAATATACTTATATTTTATATATTTAAACTTATTTATCAGTGACAAGGCGTCCATAGAAACAAAGAAATCAGTGCTTACTTTTTAAAACCTAAACTAAAATTTAAATCTACACACTAGGAAAAAACCTACTAAAATAGCCTATAGTTTTAAAATCAACCGTTCAGACTATCATTATGCATGAACCTAGTATTGTTTGACGTTTCCATAACAGCAATATTTTTGAATGTAAACAACTGTAAATAAAATAAATTAAAAATTAACAATTTTTTACATTTTAAATTCAATATTACGACATTTTATTAAATAATATTTTTTTAAAAATAAACAACAATGACATTTTACAAACAAAATCACGTAGGGATCTAAAAAAAATTCAAACCAAAATAGAATATCTGTAATCTAATCCGTGTTCATTTTGACAGCAATTTTAAATATGAAAAACCTTGTTACAAACCACGCATGAACCTGGTTTCTTAGAAGAACCTGGTTCTAGTTAATAGTGTGAACATGGTATTAAAATAAAATCAAGAAACAAATTGTTTGTTTTTTTCATACTACATATCTATTTTTTTTGTAAAATTTTTCATACTACATATCTATTTTTTTTGTAAAATTTTACATTTATTCAAAATTTTTTTAAACTTTAATTTTTTTTTATAATTCTACGAACTAATTCATCATGTAGTATAAAATATGCCCAACACTGAAAGCCACACAAAAACCAAAGAAAAACAAATTAAATATTGTGTATCTATTTCTTTAACCTAGTCCAAAGAACAGTAGGTTGTTGCACTAAAATTCAAATTTGATTAGCTTTTTATTGCATATATTTTGGCGAAATTTATCGTAATAAATTAACAGGTGTTTGGTGCGGAGTGCAAAAGTTTCTGAAACGAACGAAACATTTCAATTGGTTATAATATCGTATAATCAATTTACATATAGAATATAAAGTTTGCTTACTAATTGAAGAAAATGTTCGCGCCTCGTCACTGTTATTTTTACATATTTTATATAAGTAGTATATTATTATTATGTATATAATATAAATAAAGTATAAACAGAAATTAATTTATTTATTTATTTATATTTATAAATCAGTTTAAAATTAGCAACAAATTCATTTTTGTAAAAAAAAAAAAAATACAATAAAATGAAGAAAATTTCTACTAAATAAAATATACTTATGTATAAAATACACTTAAAAATATAAAATATAAAACAAATCAACTTTTTTAGATTTATTTATGAATGCCGTGTCATTTAAATAAAAGGTGATGTTTAATTTTATTCTTCAAAGAAAAAAATTTAAATTTATAATTTTTTTAATAAAGTATTCAATGTTTAATAAAATTTAAAAATCTTGTATTGTACAAGAAACTGAAAGCTTAAAATTCTTGGAACAACTGTTTATTATTCATAAGATACATGCTCCGTAATACCAAAAGTAACTCAAGTATCTCAGGGGTAGTTCCTTAAAACATTACAACAGCTGCTTCTTTAATAATCAATTAGCTGTTCTTTAGTTTTTAAGTTATAACTTAAAATTTATCAGATAAGTGTATCTTAATTCCGAACGTATCCCTGGGATGGTTCCTTTCAGAATGATATTGATTAAAACATTACCTCAGCTATTTCTTGAATATACAATTAACTGTTTTTTAGTTTATAAATTACAACAATTTATCAGATCAGTATATTTTAATTCCGAAAGTATCTGATGGATTTCTATTAGAGTAATGTAGATTAAATCATTATTTCATCTCAGCTATTTCTAAGTTATAACGTACAATTTATCAGATACAATATATACTTATTAATTCCCAAAGTATCTGGTAAAATCATTTTAAATATTTCTAAATAATTTTAATTCCTGTAACGGACATTTTTTTAAAATTTCAATGAAATGTATCTTATAAGCTATAACATACTTAATTCCGATAGTATCTGAAAGATTCTTTTCAGGATTATGTTTATCAAAACATTACCTCAGCTTTTTATTGAATTCTTAATTAACTGTTCTTTAGATATATTTTATAACTTATAAGCTGCATACTTGTTAATTCAGAAAGTATCTGAGCATAAGGCTATGATAAAAAAAAGATTCAGATTTTTAATTTTAAGTACCTATTAATGGATTCGTTGTTGAATTGTCTGTTATTTATTCTTAGGAAAGAATATCTTGAAATTTCAATGAACTAATCCAAAATTATTATATAAACAATTGGATAACAATCCAGCATAATTTTGGAATTCATTTGGTAATCATGGATAATGCTAAAATTTTTTTTAAAAAGTACTTTAAAGATTTGCAGGTTCCTAGGTTCCCGCGTTTGATATTCGTTAATTCAATTGCTTTGTGTTTTCGTATAGGGGTATTTAGACTATAATGAATGAAATTTTTTTTAGGTTCTTTATTATTTATAACTTATTGATAACTTAAATACGTAATTAATTTTGAATCTACAGATAATATTAAATTTTTTAATTATTTATTTATAAAATTTTTAATCTTTTATATTTTGATATGTTTATCATTAAACTAAAAATTAATTAAAATGGTTCAAATGTAAATGGTTCAAGTGTATTCAAGTTAATTATTTAAAAAAAATAACCAATACTAAGAAAATTGTTTCTTTTGTTTTGCAAAAACTATAATTAATTAAAATACTTAATATTTTAATAAAAGACTTAAATTTAAAGTGATACGTAAATTATTTTGAAAGATAATTCTTTAATTTTTTAAAATAATATTTATGGTTTCATTGAATTCCTGTTTTTTTTTTAAAATATATTTAAATATATATATATATATATACATATTTTTAAATATCGCTATAACTTAAACCTATTAACAATGAAATAAAATATATTAAATTTAACATAAAAGACTATTTTTTATTGTTAAAATAATAAAATTTAATTTAATTTAAAGAAAAATTGTATCTTTTTTTAAATTGACACTCATATAAATTGTTAATTTTTATTATTTGTTTTATCTGACATGTTAATTTTTTATCAACAAATTTTTAGCTTTGGCACGTGTTTATATTATATATATATATATATATATACATTTTTTTTTTGTTAATAAAAAATTAATTTTGTATTTTTAGTAATTTTTTAGTACTTAATAAAATTTATTTTTAAAATTTTTTAAATATTTTGAATTAATAATATTTAGAACAAAACATTATATAAATTTTTAAAAATATTTAATATTAGTACATGTATACTCGAAAACTAGACACTCAGCATTCGACAAAATATTTATGTATCTACAAGATATTGTGCAAAATTTAAATAATGAGGAAACGCAACATGCATAAAAAATGGCTTAAATTAAATTTGTAATTAAAAGAACCTTGTAAATAAATAAATCGCGAAGGGGTTGACACTGTATAACTTTGTTTATTGCATATATAATTTATTGCATATAAAACTAGTTAATTTAATTAAAATTATTTATATTTAAGTACCTGTTATATATTTAAGTATGTATATATATTTAAGTATTTTAAATATTATGTTCTATCAGATTATTCAATTCTATTAGATCTAAAAGATCGCAAATCAAAGATCAAAAGGTTGCTAAATAAAAGAATGTTTGTTTATTACATACATTTTTTTTACCTGTCTATGCCATAGATACATTTTGGAAGTGCAGTGGGACATATTGTAAGACTTATTATTAGAATTGATCCTAATGATTTTAATTAATTATTTAATTCTATTTTGTAACATATTTTAATAATTTTATATTTTAATTTAAATAAAGTATTTCTGTATCTGTGAATTATATTATTTAACTAAATTATTTTTTTATATTGTTAGATTAATGTATAATTAATTTTTAATTAAAGATATATAATTATTAATTGACAGCTACCATTCGCTAAGTTGAGTCGAAAATATAGATATAAAGTTTTTTTTTTTCACTCCTATTGAGATTCCATTCTGGGTTTGCTTCTTGAATGAAAGGTCGGTACTATTAACCGCTGTGCTATTCAATCGTTTAAATTTGTATTTGAATTGATAATAATAAGAATTTTACCTATTTTACTTCAATATGTCGTTGAAGTTAAAAGAAAATCTAGTAATTATTAACTAGTGGCCTCGGTGGTTTAGTGGGTAAGAATTTTGGCTTACTAACCGAGAGGGTGCAAGTTCGATTCCCGTACAGTAATAAATATTTTTAATTTGAAAAATAAATTTTTCTTTACAAATCCCCATGGTAACCAAATATAATTTAAAATATACAACATAATAATATAATCAAAATAAATAATATGATGTTCTTATAAATTGATAAAAAGCATTCAAAGTGGATGAACAAAAAGTTACAGGGCTTACGTGTTAGGATGGCACATGTTATCCATCATATCAAAACAACAACTACTAACTATCTAGTTAGTAATGGTTCAAGTGTATTCAATTTAAATTAAATCAAAATTAGGTTTAAAACCACCCTTGAAATGGAATAATTACCAAAAAAAAGGTTTTGATATAAGATTTTAGCTCTTTGTCCTTAAGCAATACCACTAATTGTACTCTTTGTTCAGTTAAGACATTCTTAATTTGAATATGTTGTTCAGTTCTGAGCAACATATTCAAGTTAAGATTATTGAAAAACGTTTTTAGCTTTCAAAATTTTTACAGTATTAAAAAACAATCTTGTAAACTGCACTGTGCAATGTACTTATCTGAGTTAATACTTCTAGTTAATTGCAAACAGCTGTTGAGAAAATCCATTGTTGAGAAATTCATTAAAATTTGGATTTACATTTTGTCATCATTCCTTGGGAACACTTTAGTAGTCTAAGATTTTGAATTCTATGACTTTTTAATAGATTTGTAAATCTTTCTTGAAATCTTTCTAAAAATTTCTACACTAAAATAGCAAATTTTTAAAAATAAATCCATTTAAAAATATGAAAAATAATTTAATAATATATTTAAGCTTAAAAATGTGTAATTTTTTTAAATTACATTTACCTACTAGATAAATATATTTATTACTTTCTACAAATCTCCCTTTCTCTTTTTTTTTCTTAATTGTGTTGAAATTTAATACTTTAATTTCTATTTACAAAAAAAAAAAAAAAATTTATTAATTCTATTTATTTTCATTTTTATTTAATAAAATTAAATAAAAACAGTAAAAACAAAAATAATACAAAAAAGTTGAGCATAAATTATCTGAAGATGCTTTTAATTTTCACCTGTACATTAATACATAACTATGTATGTACATACTATGGATATGAAATTTATTTTGAAAGTAAAATAAAAAATTGAAAATGACTCTTTTTGTTACTTGGATTTAGGCATAGTAACATTAGTTAGTAGTTAGTACATACTATCAGTTAGTTTGAGGAGTACATAGATCACTCTTATATATTCTCCAGATATGTACTTCTAATGTATCTAGTGTTAAAAAAAAAGAAGTTAAAATGAAATGAAGCCAACATCTAATGGAAATCTTTTTTTTTTAAACTATTTTTTTTTTGTAGTATACTGATTTTTTTTGTTGTTTTTCTCCTCCTGGTCTCTGACCCCCTTTTTCCACTATAAAATCTTATAAAATTTTCATCTTTTACATACCTACTTACATACATTTTTTTGTGTTTATTAAAATCTCATAGAATTGTGCAAAATCTTTTGTAATTTTTATTTTTATTTTTATTTTTTTTTATTATTTTTTTTCTGAATTAAATTGAAAGGCAGGCACCAAAATATAAAATAAAAAAAAAATAACAACGAGACTGTGAAAAAGATTGGCAACATAGCAAAATAGCAAAAAAATTTATTAGAAAAATAATAAAACATGGAGTATATATAATGTATACGTATAAAAATAAATATATATATATAACTATACTTATATATAAAGAAGTACATACACTTGGTTAGATATTGATATAAAAAGTATATATACTTCTTTATATATATATTAATATAAATGGTGTTTTTTTTTTTATTTCAAGTTTTTATCTACTAAATTTATATATAGGTATAGTGTAATATTTTATACATATATATAAGTACGTATATAAATATATATATATATATATATATATATTATGTACTATTTGAAAAACTTAAATAATACAAAAAAAAAAATGGAAGCAAAAATAAAAACGAATTTATTTGTTAAATAGCTTTCACAATTGCACGAACATATTCATTCATTCATTCTCTCTTTTTCTATTTAAAACTGTATTATTTTTTTTTTTTTTTTATTTTCTTGTTCTTTTTTTTTTTTTTTTTTAATTATATTATATGTATACCTATAAATTTATTCATATTACTAACAAACATACTTAAATATTTATCTGGACTTACCTCAAATATTTTCAGTTATAAATACACCTTTTAATTTTTTTTTTTTAGTATTCTTATTTTTGTTTTTATTTTGTTGTTTTTTTTTTACATCCGTACGATTTTGGTTCTTTTATTTGGTTTTTTTGGTAGAGGTACTATAATATTCTTTTTCAGTTTAGAATATCAAAAAGGGCATTATAATAAAGATAATCGGATTTTGAAGATTTTTTAAAACGAAATGTTAAATATTATTGGGATTCATAAATATCTCTAAATATGGACCCCAGTTATCATAGTGATGGAGGACCATGGCGTATCAATTATTTCATCCCCTCCAATAGTCGCAGTAATGGATTTTAGATTAATTAAATTGCTCTTAAAATTAAACCAATATGGAGGCCACGGTGTCGTAGTGATGAAGGACCGTGGCGTATCAGTTATTCCATCCCATCCAATAGTTGCAGTAACTGATTTTGGATTTATTAAATTTCTCTCAAAATTGAATCAATATGGGGGCCACTGTGATAAAATACCTGGTGGATCAATTCTTTCATCCCATTCAATAGTCACAGTGACCGATTTTAAATTTATAAAATTGCTCTCAAAATTGAACCAAATATGGTGGCCACGGTCTCGTAGTAATGAAGTACTACGGCGTATCAATTTTTCCATATTATGCAATAACCACAATAAAAGATTTTCGATTTTTTAAGTTGCTCTCAAAACTGAATCAATATGGGGGCCATGGTCTCGTAGTGATGAAGTACTACTTAGATGAAGTATCAATTATTTTATTCCATTCAATAGTCACAGTAGCCGATGGTTTTAAAATTCGTATTGTGTTATCATTTGTGAATATGATATGTATAATATCAATAAATTAATTATCAGTCATATTTACATATATTAATCGGCTTATTTGGTCACAATATTTCCGACCGCGGCTTTTGCAAAATTTGAGCGCTTAGCGACACTGGTTAATCATTTAATCTTAACTTAAAACATGTGTCTTTTTATCAATCAAAACTTTGATGAGATTTCCAGCCAATTTTGTCTTAAGATATCTTAAGATTCTAATTATAGTTATTTCGAAGATAGAACTCTCAGCTGTTCCAGTACAGTATACTGCTCATGAAAATCTAATCTTAACCTATTTGATTAACTACAACGCCCAAACTAAGTTAAATATCGTTTTATAAAAAAAAAAACATATCTTATAATAGGTTGTAACAACTGTATATTTTACTTTGTTTTATTTTATTTTATCTAACTTATAGATTCGTTAATAGGTACTTTGTAGTATTTGAATTGGGAAATTTTTTTTTGCAAAAAAAAAACAAAAAACAAAAAATTTGCAAAAAAAAAAAAAATATCAAAATTATTAAAACTTGTAGTTAAATTCGTTGAATAATAAAAACAAAAAAGAAAAAGAAAGAAAACAAGAACAAAAAAAAGAAAAATTTTAGTAACCAAAAAATTGTATTGAGTAATTTTTCTTATAAGTCATTTTGCAGCCATTTTGTATTTTTTTTTTTTATAATATTTGCGATTAGTAGTTTTTTAATTTAAATACTTGGGTACCTATACTTGTTAAAAAAAAACTTAATAGAAGATTTTATGTACTAACTAACTAAAACTCCATAATTGTATTAAATTAAAGTCAAGGCATAAAGTGAAAATATTCAAAAAATAAAATAATACCTATACGATTGTAAATTTATAGATGGAACTTTTGTATATGAGAAATATATTTTAAATGAATTGAAAACGGTAAAATCAGGAGTAAAAAAAATATAAGTAAGCCCTATTAGTTATTGAACTTATTATTAATAATTACAAGATATGCAAACATTGCAAAGTGTTAATTAAAATTCAATAATAAAATTCCAACCTAATTGAAATATTGAAATTTAACCCTAAAGTGGCAATCTTAAGTCAATTAGTTATTCAAGTCAATTAGTTATTAGGTAGGTAGGTAGGTACTTAAATTCGTTTTTTTTTCATTAAGTATGTTTCAGTGTAACTCAGTATTTAAAAAATATGAACCCAGTCTTGCAATTCTAAATTTATTGAATCAATAACATGGTATTTCAGCTATAGATGCCCTCTAGCCTCTATAACCAAGTAATGAATTGCTCTAATGAACTTGGTGATTATTATACTCCTATATGACAATTAAAAAAGGATTAAAACAAACAAATTGAAATTATTTCATAAAATCTCTGGCGGTCAATTTGTGCTAATACATTATATAAGTATACTGTATAGTTATATGTAGGTACATATTTAGATATTTTAAATTTAGGATTCGTATCTTAGTATTTAACATTGACATTTTATATTATTTTATTTAACGATATCCTTAAATTAGAATTTTTGAATTTAATATTAATTCTAAAATTTCAATTCAATTCCCTACAGTCACAATTCACATAATTTGAATAAAGTAGGTTAGGTAAATATAGTTCACAATGAATTTTAAGATTCAATCCAAGTTATTTTTAGAATTGTCGTACATTAGGAAATAGAAGCATCATTACAGGCTTTGTCTGTGAAATATCCGAGGCATTTTTTGAATCCAAGTTATTTGTAGAATTTTTCTACATTAAGTAATGTAATAATCATTATGTGAGGCTTTTTTAATGAATTTTTAAAATGTATCGAGGCTTTAGTTGCTTTTTAAAGTTAGTTTATAATAAGTTTTAAGACTTGAGACTCTAATTCTTAAAAGTCTAATTCTAACTGAGGTTCTCTAGATTATTATAGTTAGACTAAAGTTTTAAGACTTGAGACTTTTAATTCTTAAAAGTCGAATTCTAACTGAGGTTCTTTGGGTTGGGTTATTTAAACATAAATTTAAAATTGTTGAGTACGAAAATTTATAAAATATATTTAATATTAAATCAATCTTAACTTAATACTTATAAATGTACAATCAAAATTGAATTAATTAAAATTTCTCGAATAATCTAAGAATTAATAAAAAAAAAAATTTTATATTTAGTTTTGAAAAAAAAAAAAAAATGAAAAAGCATAGAAAAAAGGAGCCAATAACCTTCTGTTGTCTCGCTTTTAATATGATGACGCTTTTTTTTCTTGTTGAGTTGTTGCAATATATTGTAATTTTTTGTTGTTTGCTGTTTTTTTTTTTGCAACAACAAAAAAAAATAAAAAAAGTTGTCTGTCCTCCTCGACATTTAATAAATATGGCGATTATATATATGTACATATATATTTTGTTATTCTAAATTAAAAATACTTTTTTTTCTCAGTTTTTTTTTTCTTCATATTTATAAAGTATGTATATATATGTACATATGTATATAAACTCTTCGTGGTTTACATATTTATACCACATATGTGCTTACATACAAACATTTATATAGATAACATTTTTTATTTACTTACTTTTTTTATTTTTTTAATTTTTATGAAATATTTTTGCGTTATAAAATGTATACGCATGCATATTTTTCAATTTTCAAATTCATTTTTTTTTTCTATTTATCGTTGATTACGACGACGACGACGACGAGCGACCAAAAACAACAACAATAGCAACAGAAGCAATATTAACAACAACAAAAATATAAACGCAACTATTTAAGAATTTTTAAACCAATTTTTATTTTTGTTGCTAGCTTTTGTTTATCATTTATTATGATGTGTGTTTTAATTTTTTTTTTTTTGTATTACAACAAATCTTACGTGTAGAAAATAATTGTAAATTTGTAATATATTTTTTTATTTATTTATTTATTTATATTTTTACATATTTTAAGTTATTTTTTTTTATTTTTATATTTTATGCCTATAGATTTTTTGTTTTCTATTTATAACGAATTAAATGTAAAATTGAAATTATATTCTTATAAGATGTACCTACATATGTTAATGTACATTGATTTATATATATGTTTGTATGTACATTAATTGATATTACAGTATAACATGTGTATTTGGAACTGAAAAATAACTAACTAATAAATAATAATTACATCTATAGGAATTAATTAAAGTTCTTAAATGTAGACGAAGATTTTGGTCTCGGACAATTATTCCATTTCCAGTCTTTTAAGGGGTATAGGATATTCACCAAGTCTATTTAGACTGGGCTTCAGTTTCTTTAATCGTTATATTCACTAAGCCATTGATTACTTGGCTGTAGCTATTGTATAAAATTATGAATACACAAATGTTAATTTTGTGCGCCATCTATTATTCCACACAGGAGTTATTTATATACATATTTGTATTAAATTTTAACTTATATTAAAGTTATTACGATAAAATTCTACAATTTTAAGATATTTTTTTTATTAGATATAAGATATAATCTGACCGGAGTATGAACCCAAGACTCTTCACATGAAAGGCGGCGTCCTTACCACCACTACGACATTTGGTTAGCTCAGTTAAAGAAATATGTTTTTCTTAAATGTGGTGCTTTAGTTTTTGCCGCCACTGCAAATACATTGTTGAATATTTTCTTCTTCTATAGCCCTACAGTCCGTTGTCAAACTTTGGCCTTCTTAATCATTATCTTCGATTTCACTCCAACTTGAGCAACAATTATCCTGTTTTGCTCTTGGAGCATTGATACAGTGTATAACTCAATGGCGTCAATCCATCGATTTCTTGGCTTCCCTACTGGTCTTTTTCTATCTATTTTCTCATTCAATACTTTCTTCAGAATGCTTTATTGAATATATTTACAAAGTTTTAAATATTTATCCTTTAACGCCCTTTGGAGGTGATACTTGCTAATTTGCCCTTGATATCTAGTTAATCTTCAAAAAGGAATTGAAAATCATTCCTTCAATTCGTTATCAAATTAGCAACAAATTAAACACCTACACCACATTAAAAAAAAAAATACCTACATACTGAATTATAAATTCGAAAGAAAAAAGTTTTTAAGAAAATCTGTTAACGGGTTAAAGTTATAAATAATATGAGTTTACTGTAAATTAATTCAATCAAAAAATAATGACAAATATATTGTAAAAAGTAAAATAAAAAAAAAATTGTTTTTAAACGAGAATTCTTTTAAAAAGTTCGTTTTATTTTGTTATTTTTTTTTTTGTATTTATTTTAAGTTGATAATTTTATATCGCTATGCCAATAATAATTCAGTTATTTTTTTTTTCGTCTGATTTGTTTAAATAAACACAAAAAAAAACAAATTAAGTAAACTAAAAAATAAGAATATAAAAATTATTCAAAATGGCGGATAATTACGTTTATAATAAAAATATTTATAAAAAAAAAAAGCAAGGGTGAAATATGTACATTTCTACTAACATATGGACAAATATTATATATACAAAAAAAATTATTAAAAAAGTTATGAAATAACTTGGAGATATTAATTTACTTTTGATATTTAAAACTAAGGTACCTGCGGCAAATAAGGCCTAGCGGGTAATAAGGCCTAAACATCAAAAATCATACTAAAAATGTTAAAATGTACTTTATTGATTTACACATCCATTGATAATTGTAAAAAAATGTCCGATCAAAAAAATTACTTATGTCACTACAGCCATCTTGATATTATTTGTGTTTATATTTTGAAGAGTCATTTGTTTTGTGATAATAGGTATAATTTTTTTTTTTTTTAAAGTAAGTAAGATTTTGACTAAAATTATAATTATTACTCTTATTTTGTGTTAAATATTTACTTTGTGATTGCTTTCTTTAGCAAAAGAAATTATTTTATTAATATTTTATTAAAAAAGTGGTTTTTTAGATTTTATAAAAAATAGTTAATAAAGGTTTAATAAGGCCTATTAAAAAAATTTATAGGCCTTATTAAACTCTCTATTATTATTTTTTTTAAAGAACGAATATTAACATTAAAATTAATCACATTTTATATTTTTCGAGAGGTAAATAATAAATATTGGTAATTTGCATATAAAATGTGTTTCCAGATCTAAGCTCTTTTTGTATCATGCTACCAAAAAAACGAAAAAAAAAAAAATTATCTTGACTGAATTAATGTTTTTTTTTTTAAGTAAAAAAATTAAATTTTTTTTTAATTTTTTTAGAATATAAGATATAAATAACAAAACCTACTATGTAATATGTTGAATTTTTTTTAAGTTATCGAATTTTTTTTTGTTTGTTTTTTAAAAATATACTTGCCTTATTAAATATATGAAAAAATATTTAGGCCTTATTATACTAACATAGTATAATAAGGCCTTTTTTAGCATTTTTGTAAAATGTTTATAATTTTATGTTTCCTAGTCAGAATGGACTGTTATGTTTTTTTTTTAAGTATAAGATTCTATTTAACTAAAATGAAATAAAAGTTATTGAATTTATTCAGTAGTTTTTATTATTTTATCAAATTTCGTTAGCTAGGCCTTATTTGCCGCAAGTACCATTCTTTATTTCTTTATAAAACACTGTGAAAATTAAACGCAAATTATTTAAATTGTTTCCAAATTCCATTTTTAGTATCCATATATAGAAGTTTACAATGTTACATACATACATATCTAATAGATAGACCAACCTACATTACTTTCTAATAATTTATTCATATAAATTAATAATTAAATCATATGAAAGGTAGTTAGGTATTTAAATTATTTTAATTATTTTATAAAATTATAAGTACCTATGTACCTACCTATCTATAGTTAGGTAAATTGTAATCATTTATAAAAGTACCTACCTACCTACTATGTTTTAATGTAAAACCTGTAATGAATCCATCTATAAAGTATTTTAAACATAATCCTTAAAAATACCAGTAGTCATTATAATATCATAATACAGTAATATTTCGATAATCCGAATATCCAATAATCCTAATGACAGTTTACAAAGCACTAACAATTCTAAAATCCGAATTGATTGCAGCTTAGAAATTCTGTAATCCGAATTATGTTCAAAATTGCAATATGATTTATTGTTTTTATGTTTTGAATATTTTTAAAAAACAATTATTAACAGTTAGGTTTTTTTATACGTTTTTGTTTTTATGAAGTCTTGAAGTTTTAATTTAAATTTATACCTAATTGTTAGTTTACTTAAAACATTGTAAGTATCAGAATGTACAAAAGTAAAAACTATAAATTTTTGTTTGAAATATGGCACAAAAAAGAGCCCACAGTACATAAACTCTTTATCACTTAGGTATTATTTTTAATTTTAGAGTTTTCGGACCACAGCTGCATTTGTTAGACTGGTATCCATCAATCCGAATTTCACGTTAATCCGAATAGGGGTATGGAATCAATTATTGGGATTATCGAAATATTGCACTTTAATTTCCTATACCTAGGTATTAGACTATAGTTTAATGACTATATTTTGCTTACTTAAATGTCCTCATTTCTCTAACTAGAATTTTGAAATCACCAATTAAATTTTAAATAGCTTCTTATCTCTCGAAACCTAGCCGGAATTTGATTTAGTTAACCATTTTTTATATGTACCTATCTACCCAGTAAAATACCTAAAATATTATTCAGTGTTATATTATGTAATAAGTAAATTATACCTATTGAAATTTTTTCTCAACAGATAGGTACCTATTGGAAATGATTAACTTAAAAACTTAAGTCATCATAAGTGATGATTATTTTTTGTTTTTAATTTAAAAATTCTTATTCATTTTAAAATTCGCATTAATTCATTTAATTAATCTAAAGCTGTAGGTAAATATGTCTGATGAGATTAACTCAAAATTCTTATAAATATATTGCAAACCAAATACCTAAATATGTAGGTACCTATATGTACGTATTTAAAAAATTATTTCCAAAAATAAAATCTTTGACTCTAGGTACCTATTATAATTTTTTTTTAATTGATTAGATATTTTATAAAAAAATAAGTAGGTACCTATAAAATTCTTAAGTTTAATAAGCTTATAAGTAGCGTATGTAAAATATATTTAGTATATACCTACTGCCAATAATTCGATTAAATAATTTAGGCATTGATATTGAATTATAAATTCAAAAATAACATGTCTACCTAATACTCCTATATGAATATATAATACCTAACTACCTACCTATGTATAGGTACCTACTTTTATTTTAAATATCAATTAATAAATTTAAATATTCAGATAAAAATTTTATATTTGTAAAAATAGAAATAATATTAGGTAATTGGGTATACAAAAAAATACAACTTAATTTTAAAAATTTTATCTAATTAATAATTAAAAACTAAGCTTTTATCTTCAAAATGAAAATAAAATAAATACAAATTACTTAATGAATTAACAGAAAGTTGAAATACATAGGTACCTACCTAATTAAATTTATAATTGTACTCATGTACATATACATATATTTAATAGATATTGTATATAAATATGTACTTACATTATGTACATACATATGCACATATGTCTAAATAAAACAAACCTGCATACCTTACTATAGAAACTTTACAAATAATCTTTATTGAATTTTACTAGGTACTTTATCTTTATTTTTTTAAATTTTATTTAACGATATATATTTATATATGTAGGTACATATATATATAAATATTTAACCGACAACCGTTATAATAATATAAAAAAAAACTACACATTTCATTATTTCCTCCATCTTAATTTTTGATTTAATTTCTTCAATATTATTTATTAACTAAATTTAAAAAACATTTAATATGCAACTTTAAATGAAAAGAAATTTGCAAAAAAAAAATATTAGTATGTACATATATAGGGATACATATATACATTTATCTATACATATATTCTGTTAAATTCCATATAACTATAGGTATTATGATTTTCTATTTAATTTTGTTTGTTTGTATATTTAAAAGATAAACGAATGCGGTATTATTTAAATATACTAATTTCTATATAGTAATAATATAAATATGCATATACAGATGTAAATATGTATGTATTAACAAGTTTAGAATCAGCTGTTTCCAATTCCAATTCATTTCATACCTAAATCTTGTTATTTATTCTTTTATACTAAACACAATTTTTACCAAATGAAAAAGCTTTTATATATATATATGTACATACATATACATATATGTATATATGAACAATGTAATAGATATTTATAAATATAAAATTGTAGTAGCCGCAGTAGGTACCAACTTATCAAATTTTCTCTTCTCCTTTTTACTAAATGGTATACAATATACATACATACCGACATACCCTACCGTATAATAATATAAAATACTCTTTATATTTTTTTTTAACATCCTACAACAAATACATCTGTAAAAACATCTGTCGTTTAACGTTTTGTTAAATACCTATATCTACTCAGAATTCCAAATAAGATATTTTTTAACATCAAAATTTTTGTGTATGAAAACTTTAAACTCAATTTTAAAGCCTTTAGAAGCGTTTTAAAGCGATTCTAGCTATAATTCGTGATCATACATGTATACCTATATCTTCATCCATATTCCATAAATTATTTCATCTTAAAGAATAAAATAATATTTTGACAGATAAAGAGACTTCTAAACATACATATGTACCTACCTAAATGCTTATTAAGTTCTAACAACTGTACATTATTAATATCATTAAAATTCAAAAGTCACAATTGACAGACGAACAATATTGCCATATTTTTATAAAATATTTTTATATTTTTTCTATACATATTTATTATTACCGTTTTTTAATAAATGACAACTAATTATTATTAATAACACAATCAAATAAAAAAAAAAAAAACTTGACTTAACTTGACATTTTTTGTTTATTTTGTTGTTATTTTTACAATTAATAATAAAAAAAAGTATAAACATACAATTTTATTAAATTGATTATGACAGTTTGGAATTTTGTTCAGCTTTTTTTGAACTTTTATTTTTTATTATTTGCTTTTTTTTTCTTCTTTCTTCTTTATTATACAGAATATATACATACATACATAAATATATACATAGGTATATACAATTTCAATAATCATAGCCAAACAACAACAAAGAATTAACGATTAAAAAAAGAACGATTTAAATTGTGTTCGTCCAATTTCCATAACCGTCAAGTAGTCGTGTGACGTATTGTAGTCGTCCAACTTAAAATGTATGTAATGTTAAATAGTTAAGTCGTTACTCGTTGCCATTCCCTATCCACACATGAGTGGTTAACAACACTTGAATTGACGTAATCTTCCAATGTAAGTGAATATTGCTCAATCCCACACGAGAGTGTTGTAAGCAACTGTTGTCAGTTATTATCAATTTATGAACTTATGAATGTATGTGTAAAATTTAGTTCATTCGAAGATAGTTATCGTCGGAGAATGTTTAGTCAACTGATTTTTCAAAAGCGGAAAGTTTTTGTAATTTTTTTATTCATATACAAAAAAAAAGGTTTGTATCTACCTAAATAAAAAAATGGATTTGTAGATAATATAAGAAATTTAATTTTTTCTTTACATTGAGTAAGTAGGTAATTTTATTTTACTTATATCATATCTAGGTCATTTAAAAATGGATTATTATTTTAATTAACATCTGTGGGACTGAGCAAACATTCATAATTATACAATTTTAAAATTAGGTTCTAAATCTGTTCCTTAAACTAATTGTCTTTTATATCATTAATTATTTTTTGCTATTATTTATTTTAACTAAATTTTATATTTTATCAATCAAAATATATTTATATTGTATTTAATATAATACAAATACATATATTTGTTCAGTATGTACTTAGTTTAAAAGATAAAAAATAACCTAATATAAAACCTAATATGGTAATCTTATATTGATTTTTATCAATTTCCAATACCAGAAATATTTTATATTTTGTCCGGTCTCAAATTTTTTTTGTTTAAGATGCGCACAGTTCAAAAATTTTTAAATAATGAAAAAAAAAAAAAACAACAAAAAAATTAAAGAAAAAAAAAATCAGTTTTTTGTTTGTGTTGGTTAGTACATCGAGTCTTACAAGTAAAATTTGGTTGCAATGAAACCGGTTTTTTTTTACAACAATATTTACCAAAACCGGTTTGGTGCATAAAGAATTTTAATCTATTACGTCAGTATGACGTCAATGCAACGTATGCAATTTGCCGTGTGGCTTGACTGATTTGCCTTCGTCTTGTGTTGTGTGATTTAATTTAATTTGTTTCGCTTCAAAAAATTTTCTAAAATCATTTAAATAAAAAAAAAAAAAAACAAACAACAAAATTGTTGTATCTACACTTTATTATAAATATTACCTATATTTTTATTATCATTTACAACTTTATTATATACTTAAAATATTTATTTATATTTACTATACAAATTACAATACAATACAACAAAAAAAAATAAGCTTCATTAAATTACTTTTATAAATGTATTAGTTTAAGTCTTAAGTAATTCTTAATTTTCATACAAAAAAAAAAATAAAAAAAATTCTTCTTTAATTTCATCATTTCAAATTCATATTCAATACCAATTTATTCCTATTTATTATTTCTTTACCAAATACCGTTTCATATTTTTTTATTTCTCTTTCTCTTTCTAATTTATAAAATCATAATAATAAAAAAAAAAACAAAAAAAAAATATCAACTCTCACTTTTAAAAAAAAAAAAAAAAATAAAAAAATTATATGTAATATAGAAAGCTTTTTAAAATATAATACGAGTATATACTTAAAATTAATTTCCACGGATTTTTCCAATTCAGTCACAGTCAGTCATACAAGAATTCCCAAACAAGATTTTTTTTAATTTATTGTTGTTTTTTTTTTATTTTTTTATTTTTTCTGTTCTGGTTTTTTTTCCCACGAAAAATGTGCTCACGTGCACCAGAAATAATAAAAGAGATAACACAAAAATATGTATACATAAAATTATAAAACAACAGAAATAGTCAACAGACACATCACACAACACAGCACAAGCAACTTGAAAAATTTTTTTGAGAATAACAGACAGTAGACCGCAAGGCGTAAAAAAAATAAATAATTTTCTCTTTGTTTTGGATTTATTAAGAAAATTATTTTATTCTTATTTTAATTTTTTCACTCAATCATTTTCGCTCTCTCTCTCTCTCAGTTCTCACTGTCTGACACTCTGACAGCCTCTGTTATTTGAGATTTCGTTTCATTTTACTTCAGTTCAGTTATTTGATATATGGTTTAGTGTTGTGTCATTCCAAATTTTATATGTATTTCATTTGTAGTTTTGTTTACTTTTTTAAAAGCAAGTCATATTTTAATTTTTTTAAATTTTCTCTTTCGTTATTTCGTTCTCTTTTTTGTTTCTCTCTCAATTTATCTTGTTTTGTTTTGATTCTTAAAATTCTGAGTTTATTTTTTTTTCGTTTTAAATATAAATATAGTAGATTTTATTACACAATTTAATATTTTTTTTTTTATTTTATTTAATGGGGTGTGTATAGCTTGTAGTATTTAATATATTATTAAATATGTGGTAAACTTGTTTTTCTTTCATCTTGATGGTGTTTTTTTTATACATTTTTTTTTTTTCAAAATGTTGATATTGATTTCATACTGTGTTGTTTCGTTCCGTATTGTACCCAGAAGAGTATTTTACTATGGGTATTATATATACTTGAAAAAAAAAACAGAATTAAAACAACAAACAAACTTGTATATAAAATTCAATGTGCAATGTTTCGGTTTTTTGTATTTTGTTTTTCTGAAACGTACTTGAACGAGTTCCCCCGTTATTTTTATTTGTTATTCTTGTTTTTTTATACACTCTAGAGAACATCTGTACGGATGTTTATAAAAAAAAATAAAATTAATGTTAAGTATAAAATAAAGTATGATGATGGAAATATTTTGTTATTTTTATATGAGTGAGTATTTATAGAACACGACTATTGTGAATATGCAAATTTTATATTTTTTTTATATGTACATTGGGGTTGCCTTGCCTTGTGACTTGTTTTGTGAGTTGTATTTTTAACATTTTTTATTATTTTAAAAATTGTTTTCATACATACAAATATTAACATTTTAATAAATATGTATGTATGTATGTATTTAAGAAATGTTAAGTTAAAATTGTTTTAAATTGTAATATAAATTATATAGAATGATGAGTAGAAGATTTTTTTTGGAAAAATGTCTGAACTGAAATGTGAACAACGACACAAAGTCGCTTTACATAAAAATACAAAACAACAAAAATAGAAAAAAAACAGTCAGCAAGAATAATATATTTCGACTTGAATATTTTATGATTTATATGGAAGAAAAATATTCTATATGTATGTATGTATGAATGTAAGTATGTTTGTAGTTGGTAAAAAGGTGATTCCTAAGTATTTAAAAGTCATGGATATTGGAATTGAGCAACAAAATAAAAAATAATCAGTATTTTTACGAGACAAAATAACAAATAAAAATATATATACATATATGTATATGCTGTAAGACTACACATAAAAAAGTTAAAAGTTGTCTGTAACGACAACGGCAACTGTGCTGTGAGATTTTTTTTTTCAACTACAAGCAGAATAAAAAAAAATGTTTATAATAATAATGGTGGCGTTCAGAGAATATAATCGCATCATTGAATCCACGTGCTGTAGAAATTTAATGTGAGGTCATTCAATTTTTGTGTTGAAAAATTTTTTTATTTTGTTGCCTGTTTAGTGTTTGTTGATGAAAATGGAAAAGATGATGGCAACGTAAAGCTTTTTTATAATTTTATATTTTTACTTTTCTAAGCAATTTTTCAGTTTGATTGTGTTAGTGATTGTGGGAAAAAATTTTTTTTTGAGTTTTTTATTTGATTTTGGATTAAAATTGGTATAAAGAAAATTTTTGAAAAGTACGGAATAATTGAATTTGTATTTATTATTATTTGAATATAGATATTGTAATAGTTTTTTAATTTATGTATAATGTACATGGGGTGATTACTGATTCTTTTATTGAAAACTTAATTTTAAACATTAAATTGTTTTGAGTTTTGCAGGTTTTATTTAATTTTTTGAGCAAAATTAAATCAAGAGAAAATAAAAAAAAAAAAGTTTTTTTTGTTTTTTAATTATTTTGTTGAATTGTTGAGAAATTTTAAGAGCTTAAATTTCTCTATTACAATTTGTACCTAATTGTAGAATTTTGTGTGGTTTGTTAAAAAAAAATTTCTAAGGAGACATTTTGTTAATATGAATGTGTTAGGTACTGAGTAGGTAGGTTTCTACTATTTAATACCTATGTATGTATGTGTATTGTAGGTATAATTAACCTAATATTTATAGGTAGGTACCTAAAAAGGGAAGTGTTTAAAAAATAAAAAACGTGTAGGTAGGTACCTAGCTTCTTTATAATTTCACTAAAATTATTTAATTTTACAAATACTAGTATGTATAATTCGTTTACGACATCTAGACATCTTCAGTGCTAGTAGGTAGGTACTTAAATTAGAGAAATTGCAAGGAAAGTAGGTACCTACTTAAGGAAACTAAAAGTAAAAAGAACTAACTAAAACTAACTAATTTATAGTTTTTCTTCGAGTTTGAATTGAACTAAAGTATTTTGTTAATTATAATGTTAAATAATTTATAATTGAAGCTTACATGAAATTAATTTATGCAAAAAAAACCTACCTTAAAAAATCATTCTTCCAAAATATTTTATAATGATGAATAATTATCTTGAGCAAACATTTCTTTAAAATATTACTCATTAGTTTTTCTTAAATACTTTTAACTCAATTTAAATTGTTAATTTTTAGTAAGGCACCTACATGTTGTCAACACTGAAGTTTTATTTTGTTTGATTATACCCGTATGACTATATAGTTCAAGGGTATAATAAATTTGCCATTACGTTTGTGACGCAGAGAAGGAGGGGGGGTAGATATAGACTCAAGTGTATGGATCGGATCAGAATCGAAAAATAAATCGATTTAGCCATGTATGTCCGTCCGTCCGTCCGTCCGTCATCACGATAACTCAAAAAGTAAAGGAGCTAGGATTATGAAATTTTCACAAATTCGTTTTTATGCAAAAAACGGAATCGAGTTTGAAATTCAGCCATTTTGGTCCACGGGTTCGAGTACCTGCCATACAACTTCTAATTTTATATGAGCATTACTCTGTACCTATGGAAGCTGCGTGTCTGAAATTTTGCCAAAAGTAGTTTAGTATAATGGCCAAAGTTACTGCAAAATTTGGTTGGTCTACTGCAGAGGGTTCGAGTAGCTGCCATACAACTCCTTCTTTTATATGAGCTTTACACTACACCTGATGAAGCTGGGTGTCTGAAATTTTGCAAAAAATAGTTTAGTGTAATGGCCAAAGTTACTGCAAAATTTAGTTGGTTTACTGCTGAGGGTTCGAGTAGCTGCCATACAACTTCTTCTTTTATATGAGGATTACACTACACCAAATGAAGCTGGGTGTCTGAAATTTTGCCAAAAATAGTTTAGTGTAATGGCCAAAGTTACTGCAAAATTTGGTTGGTCTACTGCAAAGGGTTCGAGTAGCTGCCATACAACTCCTTCTTTTATATGAGCATTACTCTACACCTAATAAAGCTGAATGTTTGAAATTTTGCCAAAAGTAATTAACCGGATGATATAATGTATATGTTACGGTCATACGGGTATTCCAGAGTTGACACAGTCTACTCTACTACACTCTTCCTCGTTTTCTCTTTACATTAAATTTGGTTCACATCACACGATCATTGGTATACATATTTCCTTTTTCTAATCCAACTTTAAATTTTTTTACATATTTCAAATACACAGTCATTCACACAATTAGTATGAATAAAAAAAAAATTTCATTATTAACCACACAATTCACAAATCTTAACCACCACAAGAAACAAACCATCCATAAAATTCTTAAAAAGAAAAAAAAACCACTCAAAATCTATAATCAAACATATCCCCATCCAAACATACATAAATTAAAAACATGTTCAACAAAAGAATTTTTTAATTTTCAATCTATGATAATTTTTTGTCGACTCGACCTTGGCACTTCATACCGGATTCTCATCATCATTATTATACATACATACATGTGTATTACCATCATCATCATCATTAATCATCAATCATCATTACCATTTTTGTCTTTAAAAGTTTAAGTTCTAAACAAATATTACAAATTATTGTATAAATGGTGGCCAACATACAAAAAAATTAAAGCCCAACATGCTTGTATAATATACATACATATATAGGTTCATTTCATACACATTACATGCTATACATATTTCTTCCCTTTTTTAAAAACATGTGAACCAACAAAAAAAAACATTTAAAATATTTTCAAACAATTTTATCAAACAAACAAGATGGCAACATCAAAAAAATAATATAAAATTAATTTTGCAAAAAACTTTTTCGCAATAAACAAAATACTGACAATCTCATACTTCCATGTATACATCCATACATATCGAAAATATACAACTTATACTTTAACTACACGTTCATATATACAATACTACATTTATATATAGTATTTCTTTTCTTGTACTACATAATAAAAGCTACAAGTCAGTCATATTAAAAAAAAAAAATTCTTGAAAAAATTCCAAAAAAATTAAATAACCAAAAATTTATCGAATTATTTTTAAGATCATATCACCGTTCACAATCACCAATTCTTCAAATTCACAATATACACAAAATTTTGTATGAGACTACAAAGATATGAAACGACCATGATAGCCAAAAAAGCAACAGCGACAGTTAATACCAAAATATTAAACTTTTTTTTATACCAACTACCTACAAAATTCTTTAAAGTGACGAACTACCCAAATTTAAAAAAAAAAAAAAAACCCACAAAAATAAGGTGAAACGAAAAGAAAATGAAACAATGAACTTTTCAAAAAAAAATTAGCATTTAAAAAAAACAACATACCAAAAATTCACAGTTCTATAACTTCTATACATACCACAATTCACAAAATAAAAAATTTATTATATATTCATAAGCATATGTATATACATCCATATATATATATACTATATAATGCAAAATATTAAATAATATCTACAATAAATACAATATATACATACATTTATACATACACCACCTACCTTACAATATCTTTTATAACAATCAGTTAAAAGTTTTTATTTTTTTTTTTGTTATTTTTATTCTGTCCCGCTTTTCTATCTCTTTCCAATTTTTTTATTTTCAGAAATAAAAATTCTAAAAATACCTTCATACCAAAAATAACAAAATAAAAATAAAAATAAAAAAAAATAAACCTGAATCATTTCTAAAAATTTATAATTGGAATAACTGCAGGCGACAGTAAAGTAAGCAAGGCAACAACCATTTAATAATAATAATAAGAATATATAAATACTTTAAATATTTTTCTTCTCTTAAAATAAAATAAGCATTACCTTATATTTTAATATATATACTCTTATATACTTAAAAAAAAAAAATAAAAAACATACAAACAATTTACTATATAAAAATAGTATGTTATTTTTGTTTGTTTACATTTTTCTGTCGTTGGCAATGAGACGACCGACAAAATTTTACACAAAATTAATGTCTCTTTAGTCTTTATATATTCTATAAAATATTTTTGTAAACTACATATATTTAATTGAGACACACATACATTAAAAAAAATTAAAAATATACTCTTTAAAAAATTTTATACTACACACAAAACTAATTCGACTCATCAAAATACAAGTGAAATAAGAAAAGCTTTTTTAAAAGCTTTTTGTATATAATAATACTTTTAAAAATTACTATGAACATGCATTGAAAAATTTAGTATTCGCCCAATACTAACACACTTTTTTAATAAAATACAATGAAATATAAATACATAAAAAAAATGTACGAATGATTCAAAAAAAAAAATGTTAAATTCTCATATGATAGGATAGATACACGAATTGAATGGAATGATGTGGAATGGAATGCAACATGAAACGCAAACGAACTTGGATGAAAATGCAATTTTCATTCAGAAAAATGTGTTTTTTTTTTTTTTTTCTATTGTAAAATGTCAATGTATATGTAGGTTAACGAAATTTTATTCGGATTAATTGTGTATATATTACACATATACATATTGTATGAATTGATTATTATATTTTGGATGTGTGTTCGGGTGTGTGTGTATGTGATTTAGTTTTAGTTGAATTCAGGAAATATTTAAAATGTGAATTTTATAAAAATACCACGGTGATTACGATGACTACGACTACGACTACGACGACGACGACGGCTATGAAATAAGCAAAAGCAAAACGACGTCGACGACATTTGTACTACTATTCCACTAGTCTGTTAAATTTGGTTCATTTTTTTTATTGTATGTTTTTGTTTTTTTTTATTTAATTTATACTGTTTATCAACTTTTTCGTATGATTTCAAGGCAACTCAAGAGAATTTTTTTTGTTTTTTTTGTATTTTTATTTTTTTTTGATGATTGAGTGGTTTTTAATCTTCTCAAACTTGAGGTAGGACTATAGAAATATTTAATTTTTTTTTTTGTTTTTTATGTTTTTTAGCGGTTGGGAAGTTTTTGTATAAAAAAAAAAAAAAAGTTTGACATGGTTGATAATCAGTATATTATTTATAGACATAATATATTTTATATAAGTGTGTTTGTGTATGTGTATGTATTTTTTCGAATAAGAGTAGTATATATATGACACTTGTATTTTACGATGGAATTAAAAGAAAAATGATAGCCATGGGGAATTGGCAAAAAAAATATATTATGGTTTTTAAAGAGTTTTTTTTTTTTTTTTTTTTTTTTATATTTTGTTTTGTTGTGACTTGTGATAATTTGTTTAGATTTTATAATATTGGCAACATTTGAACTTTGTGTGTTTTGTTATTTTTTTTGAAATTGAAATTGAAATCAAACATAATTGTTATCGAACATATGTACAATTGTTTTGTATGAAGTGAAGTACAATGAAATTTTTGATTTGTTGGACTGTTGGGTGTTGCTTAAAAGGAATTAAAAACTGTGAATTGAAATGAATGAATAATGATTATTGTTGCCGTTGTTGAATATATATATATATATATATATATATATATGTAAGCTAATTGCTGTTGGCTATTTTATCAAAATGTATATTGTATGTATGTTTGTAATTATAAATAGGTATAATAAAAATATTGTAGAAATTTTTATTTTTAGAAATAAGAAAAGAAAAAGAAGAAGATAATAAAATTATAAAAAGTACTAGAGGAATAAAGTCTAAACTCTAAATGGAAAATATAATAAAAAGAAATATATAATTTTTTTTTTTTTATTTTGAATTTAATTCTATTTATTTTTTTTTTTTGTTCAGACATTTTGTATAATTTTTATTTTTTTTTTATGTGATTTTAAAGACTTTAATAGTTCATGTCTTCTTTTAATTTATACTTTTTCTTGGTGTACTATAGATATGTATGTAGATATATATATGTATGTATGTACATTGGTTTGTAAGTATGTAGATTTATTAAAGGCAATAAAGTAATTTTAAAGAAATTTTATATGTAAAATAATAAAGGCAATAGAATTTTAAAATTATATTATGGAAAAACTAGTAGGGTAGAGGCACTAGTATCCGAACAGTTAACATATTTTTTAACTTTAACTTTACTTTATTTTTTAACTATGAAGGTTAGGGTAAATATTTGAAATGATTTTAAAATTGAAGATTGTTTTTAATAATATTAAATTGGTTAAAAAAAAGTTAAATATATATTTTTATTATTAATTATGTTTTTTGAAATAATTACGATAAGTACTAGTACCCGAACAGTAGAATTCAATTTCCGAACACTTTTATTCTAGTATCCGAACACAGAAGATTTCATAAAATATTAGTTGTTTTTAGATTGCAAAATTAAAAACAAAGTTATTATTGTTTTAAAATTATATATATATAAAAATATATCTTTAATTCATGTATTTTACTCTTGCATTTAATGGTATAATCCACATTTACGGAACCCATTTTTGTGGTGGCTACTTTATCATTATTTTTTATAATGGTCTGATTTAAAAGTGGGCAGAACTTGATTTTTGTAAGTGTTTGTCCTAAATTTTGCGATTGCAATTCGCGAACAGTGTGTTTCTAATCGTATTTCAAAGATTTATTAAAAACACTAACGTCGGCTGGCTGCATAATATGTGTAGCATTTGGTGGTAATGCGTACAGAATAATCTGCTCTTTAGAACAAAACTCACACCATTGAGCAGTATGTGTCTCCTCCTCAGTTGTTAAATAAGGATCTGACCCCATTTTTGTTGGTTTTTCACCAACTCTTTCCTTTTAACCTATCAAATAGCGTTGTTGGTTATAAGCCATATTTGGCAGCTGCTTTTCTTATATTTAATTTATTAACACGAATATCTTCTAACGCTTTTGATAAGATATCTGCATTCATTCTTTGAAAAAAGCAATAATAAGAAACATTATTTTCTCTACTACGTGACAAAATATCTCAGATACGTGACAAAATATAAACAAAATAAAGTTATTCGGATACTGAAATTTGACATTTTTCTCATATTTTTAGAATCCGAACAGCCTGTTCGGAAACTAAAAATATGGAAAATTTCGGTTTCTGTATCCGAACAGTGAATATTTTGCTAAAAATAGCTGTTATTTATTTATTTTAATATCTTACGACACAAATGAAGTATATTTCAATAAATACAAATCATTTTCGTATGATATAAATCAATAGATAAGTCTAGAAAACCAACTTTTTTTATTACGTCGCACTATTTTTTTTGCAAGCAAAACGCAACTTCGACTATCACACATAGACTTCCAAACACAAAATGATGTATAACTCTGGCAACAAAGGATTAATTCAATTGAAACTTCATAAGATTTAGTAAAATACATTTAGAATTATGTTGTAGTATTTATTTTATATTGTTATCTTACAAAATTTCTTATTTTTTTAAAGAAAACAAACATAGTGTTCGCACACTAAAACTGTTCGGATACTAATGCTTCTACCCTACATTTTGTATAATGAATTATAATATATATTTCTATATACATATGTATGTACATAAGTACTTATATATGCATAGTGTATATTTAAAATATGAAATTTAAATGAATATTGACGGATGATCATGAAATTATAAGATTTATAAGTACCTACCTACCTAGAAGGAATATATTTTTTTTTATAAAATCTTAAAACAAATAATTATTTAAATAAAATTAATTGTTTATAATCTACTTCGTTAATCATTTTTAAATTCAATACTACTGTCTATTATTTTAATATGTATTACACTAGGTAATAAGTAGGTACCTATCTAGCTATAATTTTTTTAAATTGATTAAGTTACTAAGGTATCAACAAAATTATTCAAATCTATAGAAACCTAGGATCCTTTAGGATATTTATTTTAACTAGGTAGGTACCTACAAATAAAAACTAGTTTTCAAGGCACCTATAACAATTAGTTAAAATGAAAAACGAATTTGTTTTTCGAATTTATTAAATCGTCAATTGATTTTGAGTTCAAAAATAGCTACAAAATAATAATAAAAATAACTGTATTGGTATGCAATGTATAGGAATATGAAATAAGATACAAGTGATAAGGTAGTTCTCTGTTATATACCTACCTACCTAAAATGTAAATACAAAATAATTAATTCTAATAATAATAAAGATATTATAGATAGGTAAGTATGCACGTATAATAAAAATACATATTATTATTATTTAACATCCTTAAATTATTTTTGATTTGTTATTCCAACATTATCTTTTCGTACAAACTAGGACAATTTACCTTACCATTCTAGCTAAAACTCTAATACATGTATCAATGTAGAATACCTAGGTAAAATAGTTTAAATAAATCTCAGATACCTACGTACTTTTGAGCTATTAGAAATGTAGATTCCATTTTGTATGGAATTTTTTTAAAAACAATAGTTGACAATTTGACATTTGATAATTTTACTCACCCACCATTCCACTTCCTCAAATCACATTAAAATTGTTACAATTTTGATACATGACATGTAGGTATTTACTAAAATTTCAAAATTATTATTTTTCTTATAAATAACAGTAAAAAAACTTAAAACTTTGTAATTAACCTAAACATAGGTGTGTATGTACAATAAGTTATATGTATATTTTTAAAAAAAATATTCCATTATCATTTATCATTTATGAAATTGTGATAATTTTTGCAAACAAACTATTCCATATACTTTAATATTATATTAAATTAAAATGTCCCACAATTTCACATTAATCATATGGTCAATTTAAAATCCAATATAAATTTCATCGTCGTCGTCAAAATAAGAAAATAAAAAAAGTAAAGTATGAAGGCATGCATAAATATCACAAAAAAAAACACAGCATCAAGTACAAGTTTATATTGATATTATATTTTCTCTCTCTCATGTGTCTATTCTCATTTTTTCGTTTTGTTTCTTTTTATTCTTATTCTTTTTTTGCTCCCAGTTTAAGTAAAAGTAGAAGCAGAGCAGCAGCAGCAGCCACAGAAAAAAAAAAAATTACAATATATGTATGTACATTTCTGTGCACATTCATATATCGATTTCATTTTTTCCAAAAAGGGAAAAATATACAAAAAAAATAATAAAAAAAAAAAAACTGACAAGTGAAACAAAAAATACACAGAGTATAAAAAAGAAAAAAGGAAAACATAACTATCAACTCAAAAACTAACCGAAAAAATAAAATATAAAACACACCTATATATCTTATCTTTTCTTTCCTATATTAAACCTCTCATCTTTTTTTCTCCCAACAAATCCTATATATTTATTTCATTTATTTTTTTTTTTTTTAATACCCATTAAAATAAAAAAAAATAAAAAATCTCAATTCCCAGCTCGAAAAAGTCAGCGGTTGAACTCAGAAAAAAAAAAAAACACGAACGCAATAAATACTTATCTCATAATAGTACTTCCGATTTTTGTTATCGTTTTATCTTTGTCTAACAAGAGTAAAACTTCCTATTTAAAAAATTCATTCATTTCTAAACTGTGTACAAACAGAACAGGCACACAGGCAAGGCATACAAAAAAAAAAAAAGCACACGGCAAGGCACGACACAGTGTTGACTGTTTGTTGAGTTTTGAGACTTCAATTGAATTGAGTAATAATAGTATGTATATATAGAAATTTTTGAGTGAATTAGAATTGGATTTAAAAAAAAAAGATTGTATTTTTCAAATTGTATGGATGGTTACGTTACGTTTTGTTTTTAAATTTTTTTTTTCTGATTGAAAAATATTGAAAAAGAAAGGGAGCAAGAGAGAAAGAAAGAAAGTTAGAAAGAGAATAAAAACAAATCTAAAATATGTAATTTTTTTATTTTTGCACATTACATTTTTTTTTATTTTTATTTTAAATCTATTGTTATTTCATTTTATTCTTTCGTGTTTAAGTAGTTTTGGATTGAAGTTTAATTGATTTATAAAAAAAAAAAAACAAAATAATAAGAAATAATAATTATGTATTTTTAATAAAAAAAAAATAGGGATGCCAACTATTAATATTTTTTTTTTTGTATTTTGGAAAAATTCCAATTAGATTTTTAAATCAAATGAAAAATTGAAATACGTACGTACGTACATATTTGATATTATAATATATATGTATGTATATATTGTAAAATTATCTGAAATTAAATAAAAATTTAATAAAAACAAAAATATGTATATAAAAAATCCAAAATTTATATTCCTTCAATTAAGTATGTATTTATAGGTAGTATAGATTGCAATATTGAGTAGTTCAAGGGTGGTAGACTCAATTATAAAATGATTCGTTGCTGGATGACATATTATATGTATGAAAAAATGTTAAGAGCAACTTTTAAGATTTGGATTTATTATCATAGTTATAAGGTTTTTCCAGAAAATAAATATGTAGGTTTATCAGTATATATCTTTTAATGTGTTATTAGATTCAGTTTATGAAGGAGCGTTAGAGATTAGAGTTGAATTACCCCTTTGACAGATTCATTTAAATTTTTGGATTTACATAGGTACCTATATGGATTTTAAAATTTTCAATCTTTTAGCACAACCATAGATATTATTTCCCTAAATCTTTTAGATATGATATGTATCTATCTTTAGGCTTCATCTTTACTCAAGTAATACGTTATACAAAATAACTACTGCACAATATGAATGAACGTGTATGAAGAATCCATGATTGCACAGTCAATATGATTAATGAACGTGTATTGGGATCTTAATAGATTATTTAATAAATAATAAAAAAATATAATTATTATTATTTATTATGTAGTAATATTAGTATAATACAATTTATCTACCTATAAAATTAAACATTACCATACGATAAAGTTTTAACTTGTCATATGACTTCTAATTTCATATCAACGTTTGTTATTTATTAAATAATTATACTTGTATTTAAATCACTAAATTATATGTATAAATCTTATATTTTATACTACATATTAAAAAAATATGTATAAATTATTATAAAAATTTCAATAAATTTCCCAAAAAACCAAAAATTTGAATGAAATTGAAAGTATGTATTTTTGACTTTTGTATTATAATTCAACATACGTAACTATATTTACCGCAAAACCCAATTTTGACAGTTATAAACAAGCAGATGGTAACTTTTAAACAAAAATAATACAAAATTTCTAGTACCAATAATTGGAAAAAAGAATTTTTTATATTTTAATACACAAAATAATGTACAGAAGTAAAAAAAATAAAAAAAAAAAAGAAGATGACGACAACGAAAATATGGAAAAAATACAAAAAAAACCGACAAATGAGTAAAAAAAAAAAATGGAAAATAAAACAAATATAATGTATATTTCTTTCTTTCCTCTTTTCTTTTTTTTTTCTTCTCCTTTTCCTATTTTATTTTTTTTTTTAATTTTCGGCTTTTTCTCTCATCATATTGTTGATATTATTTTTTTTTTTTTTGAATATTATATACATACATATATACACATCCATATCTATACCCAATTTTTTAATACAAAATATTTTTATATACATTTATTTTTATGTTTGCCTTTTTCTATCATTCAATTCTTTTTAACTTTAAAACTTATATCGTTGTCGTATTCACTCAAATCTACATTCTACACAAACATACACTACACACATATAATAATATTATTTTAAAAAACACAAAAATATCACTACACTAAACTTCAACTATACACAATATATATTTACTCGCTCATTCGTATTTTCTACAATATAAAAATGAAATGAAAAAAAAAATATAACCAACAATTCACGTTTAATACTGCGAAAAATGAACGCCTTTCTCACTCTAGCAATTCTTGTTTGTAGTAATCGCTCAGTTTCTCTCTGTGCTTCTAACTGTTCGGCTACGGTTAGGTGAATGTGCGATAGATAGAAGTAAACTTAAAAAAAAAAAAAAAAAACAATAACAAAAACAAAATTTATATACACAAGAATATAATATAAAATAATATATAAAAAAAAAATAAAATAAAAAAAAACAACAACAACAACACAATAATAATAATATAAAAGAAAGAATAAGCAGTAGCAGCAGCAGACATTTTTATTTTTCTTATACACCACACACATTTATATATGTGTATATTATATTTCAATATTATTTTTTCAATTCAATTTTTTAAAAAAAAAAATTTCTGCACAATAATTTTTCACTTTGAAAAAACAAAATAAAAAAATATTTAATACTTGTGTGTGTGCATTATATTTGAAAGTGTGTATTTAAGATGAAGTGTCAAAATAAATTTTTATATTTAAAATACAAAAAAAATATAAATAAAATTTTTTTTTAAAATTTAAATCAAAAAGAAAT
This sequence comes from Dolichopus griseipennis, assembly GCA_963082915.1. Lineage (NCBI taxonomy): Eukaryota > Metazoa > Arthropoda > Insecta > Diptera > Dolichopodidae > Dolichopus > Dolichopus griseipennis. The sequence goes on along the minus strand of OY720441.1, from coordinate 339,834,373 downwards.
ATTAAAATTAATAAAATTTTTTTTAAAATATAAATAATTACACACATTTTACATACATATATATGTATATGTTTTTTTTTTTTAAATTAAGTTGAAAAATTAAAAGATGAATTAAAAATGGTGACAAAATATAAAAGAAGAAAAAAAATTTTTTAAAAAAAAATATTAAAAAAAAGAGAGAAAAAAAATTTTTTTTTTGTATTTTCTGTTGTTTTTTTTTTTTATGGAAAATTTTCTTATCGAAGGAATTAAAAAAAAAGTATGTGTGATTGAAAAGACTGAGGAGAATTTAGTTTAGTTTTTTTTTTAAGTAAAAAGATTTTATTTGTGTACATATATATATATATAGTATATATACTTATTTATAATATATATATATACTTTTAAGATTTCTATGTAAAAAATTTAATAATGTGTTTGTGTATCTTTTAGTACATATATATTTAGTTTTTGTACCGATTTTCTTAAAATACAAAAAAATAATTGAAGGTATATGTGTGTATGTGTAATAAGTGATGTCGTCGTCGTCGTATTCGTGTAGTCATCATATTGTCGTATCGTAAATAGTGTGTTTGTTTTTTTTGTTAATATTTAAATGAAAAAGCAATTTTATACTCTTGCCGTGTTTCTGTACACATTTACATACACATAAACATTGATATGGCTTATAATATATACAGTATAGACTATCGACATATTATTATAAAATTTCGTTTTTTAGTGTTCTAAAAAGAAAACATCGTTTTCGTTGTATATATATATATATATATATATAGTTGTTAAAATTCAATTGTATATTTGTGAGTAGTACGTATAGAAAAGTAGAGAAATACAATAAAAAATTATGTAGGGGACTCTTTTTGTTTTTAATAATCGCGACTATTTGAAAAAAAAACAAAAATAAAAACAAAAAATAAAAAATAATAAAAGAGAAAGAAAGAAAAAAAAAAAAATAAATTTGAAAAAGACGAAAAATTTATAGTGAGAAAAAAGGCAAGGAAGACATCTTTTTTTTTTTCTGATTTTTCGGTATTAAAAAATATTAAAAAAATTTTTTTTTAAATTTCTTAACAATTCTTCAAAGCTATTTTTTGTTTTTTTTATTTTTAATTTGTTTATTTAAAACATTTTTTTTAAATTTAAATTTAAATCCAAAATATTGATAATGAAATAAAAAGAAACACTTTTAAAAATTATTATTAAAAAAAAATAAAAAAAAAGATACAAATTCGGGGTTAAATATTTCTTAAGCAAGACTTAGAAAAATTTAAAATGCAAAACAAAAAATTGAAATAAAAAAAAAAAACAAACAAAAAATTAAATTTTTTAGATTTAAAATTTTTTAAGAATGAATTTTAAAAAAAAAAAACAAAAATGAATTAAAATAAAAAAAATGAAAAGACTGATGTAATTTTTTTTTAAAATAATTATTTAAGAAAATGCAAAATATTAAATTAATAAAAAAAAATATATATATGTACATACATATTAAATTAAATAAAATTAAAAGAAATTGAATTTTTTAATAAAATTAAATTGAAAATTTAAAAGAAAAAAACAAAATTGCACGCACTTTTTTTTTTTTTGAATTGTTTTGTTTTTTTTTTTGGATTTATAAACCAATTAAAAGTATGGGAGCTAATAATAAATTGTGAGTCCAATTTGATGAAAAAAAAAAAACAAGATACTTATAATATATCACATAATATAAATATACAAAAAATATAATAAACATCCATGCCTGATTTTATAATATACATATAAGATATTAAAAAAAATTATTTAATTAAAAAATAAATAAAATGCAAAATTAAATTAAAGTTCCAAGTACAAATTTATTATTAAATTAAGAATATCATTTAATTTTGACAATGTGAAACTTCTTTAAATACTATGTCTATATACAACCCAGTTAGTTAGTGTAACCTCACCCTTATCTAAAGTTATCGTATCTTTCAATATTAAATACTAAATACACATCTTCAATATAAATTTAAATGTCAAAATTTCTGTGCAAAAAAAAAAAAAAAATTTACAATCAAAAATCTTAAATGGCCGAAAGTTTTTATTTTGTTTTTGTTTTTTTTTTATTTCGTTTTTTAAATTTAAATACAAAAAATATATATATATAATATATAAATATATTATTTAATATATATTAACATGTAAACGCAATTAAATACATAATTACATATGCATATATTTATTAATAAAGATATAAAATTATAAAATATTATAATTTTTGCCCCACCAGACCACCACCTTGGGTACCTACCTATTTTATTTTTAATTTGGAAGTTTTAAAAATTAATTTTTGAAAAAAAAAATTTATTTCCTTTAAAATTTAAATTATAAATAATAAAATTTAATATGGGGAGACTTTTGGAAATATGTATTTAATTAAAAAAAAAAAAATGGCACAAAAATAATTGGTTTTTGTTTTTTTTTTTTTTAAATAAAAAAAAAATTTTGCAAAAAAGAAAATATAAGTTCATATTTATTTTTTTCTTTTTCATTTTCCTTTTGATTTAACACCTATCTGAAAAACTTCCATTTTTATTTATTTTTTATTTGTGTTTTCTTGTTTTTTTCTTTTTTTTTTTTTATATTTTATTCGTTGATATGCGATTACTATACACTATACACATTTTATTATTAAAAAAAAAACCAATTTTAAGAGAAATTTTTTAGATAAAACGTCATATAAATATCAAAAGGAAAAAAGATAATAGGGTGACCAGAATTACAAAAGTTACATACATATATATAAAAAAAAATCGTATTCAAAATTGTTTCACTTTAAATTGATTAAGTATAAAAATTATATGCAAAAAAGACAAATAAATTCTTGTAGTAGGTATCTAAACTAATTATGGAAGATTTTCTAAGTAGAAGTTTTCTTTTGTTAATTTTTACTTATTTTGATATTAAAATAGAAAATGGATATTATTAGATAATTTCGATAATATTCTGTCATTATTTAAATATCAGTTATGATGAATGATAACAACATACTCTTTAAAAAAAAAAAACTCTTTCTATTAGACTTTAGAAATTAGAAACTACTATCTTTCTTGTACATATTTGTATTATATATTATATACCTATCTATCAATTTTTGCATTTCATTCTTTAAAAAAAAAATCCTTATTTTAATTAATTTGGCAAATCGTATATTAATTTTAATTTATTATGATAATATGACATAAATAATAACCAATTTTTTTTTAATTATTTTTTCAGATGTCTGCCGGCGCCCAATTGCAGATGGCACCCCAAACGACGACGGCCATAGCCCATCATCCACATCACCAACATCATTATTCTCAGCAGCAACAGCCGCAGCCACAACAATTACAACAAAATTTACAACAACAACCAACTACTATTCATTTACAGCATCCGCATCAACAAGTTACAAACGCAGCAGTAGTAGCACAACAATCATTAATCCATCAACATCATCCACAAACTTCTCAGCCTAATTTATCACAATCACCTCAAACAAATAATCAACATTTTCAAGGTTTTAATCCAGTAGTTAATCAACAACAACAGCAACCACCACAACAGACTGTGGTTGGAGCCTTGCACCAAGTTGTACAAGCTCCACCACAACAACAACAACAACAACAACCTCAACAACAGCAAACACCACAAATTCCAGTTGTTGGACATCCAGGTGTTGCTCACCATATTTTATCCAATCACGATTCAAATATGAGTACTGGTTCAACTCATAGTGAAAAAGATAATCAAGAACTAGTACATTCAGCATTAGGACATAATTTGATTGGTAATAATTCAACAAATAATAACGGTTCTGTTGCAGGTCATATGACCGCTGGCGATATGGTTATTGTTGGTACTACTGGTTCAACTGGAACTGGAGGTGGTGCTCCCGGTTCTGGTAATAACAATAGTGGTGGTAGTGGTCGTAGTAGCGGTCATTCACATCATCATGAAAAACTGCCACGGACACCATCCGATTCTAGAAAAAGAAAAAGAAAAGCACCACCACCATCAGCAGATGATAGCGGTGGTGGTGGTGGAGGTGTTATCGGTCCTGGTGTTGTTATAGGAAGTGGTAATTTAGGTACAACAAATTTAAGTTTAGGTCAAGATCGAATTAGTATGCCAACAATGGGTGGTAGTAAAAGTGCACGTCTACCATTACAACTTAATGATAGTAAAAAAATTAATGATTATTTCAATAAACATCCCGGTAATAGTCCAATGCGACAACTCTCTACTGGTAATAGTGGTAATGTTGTTACCGGAAGTGTGGCTGTTGGTGGTGGTGGTACTGGTGTAACAACACCAGGTGGTGCTAAATCACCATCACAACAACTTAGTAGTTATCAACTGTTTCCGCCTAGTCCGCAACAACCATCATTAAGTAATTTAGTTGGTACGCCGCCAATAAGTACGGCGGGTACTGTTGGTGAATTTCATTATAATCAAAAAAATCGCCAAACTTCCAATATGGTTCCTCCACAATCGCCAATAGGTGTAATGCCACCAACTTGTGGTTCAGTGATAGGTTAGTTAAATATTCATTTCTTTTTTCATTTATTTAAATTAATTTAAACATTCATTTATCATATATACTAAATAATTTTTGTTTTTTAGGAGGCTCTCAAGTATTGAACTCAACTGTTGCGCCTCAATTAGTTGTTGCTAATTGTGGTCCACCACCACCACCCCCTCCACAATTAGTAGCGACACAAGTATCCCAAGCGCAACAGACACAACAACAACAAGTTGTCCAAACGTCACAGCCACAATCATCGTTAGCATCACAGCAAACAACTCAAACATTAACAACATCCAGTCAACAGCAACAAACGCAAAATTCACTACAAAATCAATCACAAACGAATTTAGTTGTACATCATGCTTTATCAATGCAACCGCAGCCCCTACAACATCTTCAACAAATATCAATGCAAACAAAATCAACTCAAACAGATTTATCTTTAATAGATTTACAAGAAAGAGAAACTGATTTAGAAACTTTTAAAACGAAAATTGATGATTTAACGCGATTGAATGATGAACAGAAAGTTCAAATAACAACTCAATCGAAAACAATTGACCAGCACAAAAGTCATATTAATAAATGTATTGATGTTGTTAAAAAATTGCTCAAAGAAAAATCTAATATTGAGAAAAAAGAAGCTAGACAAAAGTGTATGCAAAATCGTTTAAGATTGGGGCAATTTGTAACGCAAAGGGTAGGTGCAACATTCCAAGAAAATTGGACCGATGGTTATGCATTTCAAGAATTAGCTAGAAGACAGGAAGAAATTTCAGCTGAACGTGAAGAGATTGATCGTCAAAAGAAATTATTAACTAAAAAACGACCTGTAACAGAAACTGGACGAGGAAAACGTAACAATAGTAATTCAAATTCAGGTGTTAATACAAGTAGTACTGGAAATAATAGCGACAGAACTGGTACAAATACTACAGATCGTGGAGGTCGTGGTGGTGAACGTGGTAGCAATTCAAGTGGTATTGGTGGTTCAATTGCCGGTGATAATAGTAATTCAGCAGTTAATCAATCAAGTAATTTACATAACGGTGGTTCAGATACAACGTTCCTAAAACCAGATCCAGTTTCATCATCATCATCATCGTCGAGTGGATATACTGCTCAAGAATATTATGAATGTGATGAAATATTAAAATTAAGGCAAAATGCATTAAAGAAAGAAGATGCTGATTTACAATTAGAAATGGAAAAATTAGAACGTGAAAGAAATTTACATATTAGAGAATTAAAAAGGATATTAAATGAGGATCAAGTAATTTTTATTATTGAATATATTAAATATAGTTATTAAAATTATTTTTATTTTTAAAATAAATTTTAGTCGAGATTTAATAATCATCCAGTGCTAAATGAACGATATTTATTATTAATGTTACTTGGTAAAGGTGGATTCTCAGAAGTGCACAAAGCTTTTGATTTAAAAGAACAGAGATATGTTGCATGTAAGGTACATCAGTTAAACAAAGACTGGAAGGAAGATAAAAAGGCTAATTATATTAAGTAAGTGTTCGTAAAATTAATTTTATATCAAAAATATGAATAGTTATTAACTCTATTATGTTTTATATTTAAAACAGACATGCTTTAAGAGAATACAATATTCATAAGGCTTTAGATCACCCGAGAGTTGTTAAATTATATGATGTATTTGAAATTGATGCAAATTCATTTTGTACTGTGTTAGAATATTGTGATGGTCATGATTTAGATTTTTATTTAAAACAACATAAGACAATACCAGAACGTGAAGCTAGGTCTATTATAATGCAGGTATGTATTAAATTATATAAAAACATAATTAAAAATTTTTTTTATAAATATCATTTAAAATGTATATTAATTTTTTAGGTTGTGTCAGCATTGAAGTATTTAAATGAAATTAAACCTCCAGTTATTCATTATGACTTGAAACCAGGCAACATCTTATTGACGGAAGGAAATGTATGCGGTGAAATAAAAATTACAGATTTTGGCCTATCGAAAGTTATGGATGAAGAAAATTATAATCCAGATCATGGTATGGATCTAACGTCACAAGGTGCTGGAACGTATTGGTGAGTGATACGGACAAGGAAACACTAATTATATTTATATTTTTAATTAAAAAAAAAAAAGAAAATTTATGTTCCCATTTCGTTTTTTAATGTTTCACTTAACACTTTTACACGAAATATTAATTATTTTGATTTATCATAACGCATTTTATGTTCTTTTTTATTTTCAAAATTAATTTTATTTAATTTGAATTTATATATATAAAAAAAGAAGAATTTTGTACTATTGGTTTGATTTATATTTTAGGTATTTGCCACCAGAATGTTTTGTTGTTGGTAAGAATCCACCAAAAATTTCATCAAAAGTTGATGTTTGGAGTGTTGGTGTTATTTTTTATCAGTGTTTATATGGTAAAAAGCCATTTGGACATAATCAATCCCAAGCAACAATTTTAGAAGAAAATACAATTTTAAAAGCAACAGAAGTGCAGTTTTCTAATAAACCAGCTGTTTCAAGTGAAGCAAAGGTACGAAAAAAAAAATTTTAAAAAATAGTAAAGAATAATTTTTTAAAAAAAAAAATTTTAATATTTTTAGAGTTTTATTCGAGGCTGTTTAGCGTATAGAAAAGAAGATCGTATGGATGTATTTTCATTAGCAAGATCTGAATATTTACAACCGCCTCAACCAAAACATGGTAGGCAATCACTAAATCAACAACAACAACAGCAACAACAACAGCAATCATCATCGCAACAACAATCACAAGGAAATATTGGTCAAACATCATTTTCAACGGGAATGTTTGGTAATTTAAATCAATCAAGTTCATCCTAGCTATCTAGACGTAATTCCAATTCGTAATTGGTATCTAAAATAAATTATTATAATAATAATAACAATAATATAGTTAATAATAATTTAATAATGGGTACAACTACAACTTCAACAACTGCAACTGGAACCACAATGATAACTACATTAACACCAATTATTAATGTATATAGTTTTCAATCTGGTGAATATAATATTGAAGAGGATAATGATGATGATAATAATAATAAGAAAAATAATTATCATAAACAGAATATTGTTAATAGAAATTCTGAAATAGAATTAGAAACAGCAATTGATACGACAATAGCTAAAAGAACTAGAAATGGTATTAAAAATTTTTTAAATTGTATGAATGTTGTATCTTCTAATAAACCGATTTCAACATTAACTAGAAACAAAAATAATAATAATAATATTAATTTAAATAAAAATAAAAAAAATAAAATTAATTCAACTATAGCATCATCGATAACAGCTGGACAACCAGTACTTAGAAAAGCAAAAAATTCAACAAAATCATCTATAAAAATAGGATCATCAGCAATAAATAGTGATCAGGTATCAATTATATCTGCCATAAATAAAAATGTGACAAAAAAAATTTCAATATTAAATTCACCAATAGAAAATATTGCTAATACAACAAAAACAACTCCTACTACTACTTGTACTACAAAAATAAATTCTTCAATTAGAATTCCTCAATTGCAACAACAAAAACAACCACAACAGCATCAACAACAACAGAAACATAATCAAAATTTTTCTAAAAATTTTACTAATAATAATAATAATATTAATCATATAAATAGAAAAAGTAAAAGAAATATACAAAGAAAAAATTAGTTTGTATATACATACATATAATATATATATATATATATTTATATATTTATTCAATTGAAAAAATATGTATTTAAAATTAATTGAAAACAGAAAATTAAGTAATAAAATTTTAAAAATTTTAATTTTTTTTTTTTTTTTTTAAATTAAAATTAAATTAATTTTTTTAAATAATAAACAATTAAAAATACAACATGGCCAATGAATGAAGCAGTTTAAAACCACCATTTTTCAAACACATTACAAAATAATATATTTTATTGCAAAACTGTTGTTAAAAAAAACAAAAAAAAAGAAATATAAAGATAAGACAAAAAAAATATAAAAGTATAATTAATCAATTTCATTAGAATTTTCAAATTGAAATATGGAACCAAATAGCCCTAGATAAAAAAAAAAAAAAAACTAATTTCCAAAATGAGGGAAAAATAAAATAAAATATTAATTTAACTTAAAACTATTAATAAATATAAAAAACTGATGCGAAAAAAAAGGGATGATTAAAAAAAAATCGGCGTTCAATAAAATAAAATAAAAATGGATTCTCATTTTTTATTTCAAATTATATATATATATATATATACGTATAATTTAGTTATGAAAATAATGAATAAAAAAAAAAGGGTTATTAAAAATTAAAAGAATTAATTAAAAATAAAATAAATTAATAAATACATAATTCAAATTAAAATAAAAAATAATTTTTAATTCTTGTGATAATAAAAAAAAAAAAAATTACAATTAAAATAAATATACCTAGATTTATCCGCATATATAAATATAAAAAAATATATATATATAAATAGAAATATATGTATAAAAATATACATATATATTTATAAACTAAATTGTGTATAATTTATATACATATAATTTCATACATTTAATTTACATAATTAAATGTATTATTTAAAATATATATATATTTATATATATGCATCCATATGTAAAATTTAACTTAAAAATTACATACATACAATATTTATATGTTATATACATAAAATATATATATATATATACATACATTTGTTTTTATTTTTTTTTTTTGAAAATGTATTTATAAAAATTAATAAATTAATTATGGAAAGAAAAACAAAATTATCAAAAATATAATTAAAAAAATAAAAAATTAATTAAAAAAATATTTGTGTGGGATATAGAAAGTGTATGATTGTGCGAAAAATATAAAAAATTTCCCCCTTGGAATGAGATTCTTATTTAAGAGTTAAAAAAATAAAATAAAATAAATAAAATAATTAAAATATGTTTAATAATGTAATTTTTTTTTTTTTTTTTTTAGATAATAAATTTAAATAAGTAATTTAGAAAGTTTATTATAATAATTTTAGAATACCAAACACACTGTGAATTTATCTTATATATAAATATATATATATATATATATATAAAAAAGAAAATAAAAACAAAAAAAAATAAAAATTGACTTTAATACTATGTTTCATATCTAAGATGAAAATTACATACATAAATTTTTAAAACTATACTATTGTACTATCGACACTTTTTGATTTAAAAAATCTTAAATTTTTAGTTTTTATTATTGTTTTAATTTTTTTTTTTTTAATAAATCCGTTTTAAGGGTTGTTTTATTAAATTTTCATTCACTTGTTATATTTTCATTATATTTTCAAAATTTTGTTTTATTTTTCTTTTGTCGTTCAGAGCCATAGGGTAGATTAAATTTCAAACTATTATGTTTTTTTTTTTACACTCCTATTCTAAATTCCCTCTAAGTCGGCTAAGTCGGAGATAATCTACGAAAAAGTGGTTCTCAATTCCAACTTAACGTTACGAAAAGTGCAACAATCTACGAAAGAAATATTCATTCGTAACATATTTGTATTCCATATATTAAAATTTTTAAGGGTAAAATAACGAAAGAACTAGACATAATCAAAATATTAAAGAAATGATATGAAATATCTTACTATTTTTTTTTATTTATAATTAATCTTAAAATAATTTTTCCTCAAAATAATATTCGAAAATTATTAGATACCTACCACAAATTTGAATACAATAAATATCATTCTTACTTAAAAATATGAATTCAAACGTCGACGTTGCCATTGCCAATTTAATTATCTACGAGGGAATTTAGAATCACTTAAACTTTTTTTTCGTAGCGTAGCCAATTTTTCTTAGAAAGTATACGAGGGAATTTAGAATAGGTGTGTTAGTTTGTATTTTAATACCTTCTTCTTTTTGATTCTGTGTTATCCACAAAAACGGGCAACAGATTTTCAATAATAAAAATCAGAGGTGACACACAAAAAATAAATTCAAAACTCTATTGACTTAGTAAAAAAATTTAATTAATTAGCTATTTCTGGTATAGAACGATAAATATCTTGTTTTAGAATTTCAAAAACAAATGCATGTGAATAATTTTTTTGAAAAAAAACTAATAATATGTATTTTATCATAGTATGAACATAGAATTTAAATACTTTTTGCTTCGATTTTATTTATAATTTTTTTATTAACACAAAAACCATTTAAAAAAAAAAACAAAATATGTATTTTAATTCAAAGTTGCTGTGCAAAGAAAAAAAATTTAAGCTTATCAAAATTTAAAAAATTAAAAAAAAAAAAAATAAAAACCCAAAAGAATAAGAAATCAAACACAATAAATATATAAAAAATTTAAAAAAAGTGTAAAAAAGTAAGGAATATTATAAAATGTGAAAAAAAAAAAAAAATTAAAATATTTAAGAAAAAAAATATGTATTTAAATGTAAAAAAAAAAAGAAAAATGCATCTGTAAGCACATAATCAGTGAAAATAAAAAAATAATACATTAAATTATTTAGAAATATAGAAATTATGTAAAAACAAAAACATGAATAAATTTAAATAAATGAAAAAATAAAATAAAAATATGTTTAAAATTATCATACATCGAATAAATTAAAAAAAAAAAAAAACAAAAATATAAAGCAAATTTTTTTCTATTTACTTTTTAATTTTTTTTTAAATATTATTTAAAATTTTATTTTATTTTTAAATTATATATTTTATCTTTAAAAATAAAAGAAATACAAAAAAAAATCCCTTATATTAAACAGAGAGAATACTTTAATGTGCCAGATCTAATTTGATTTTAACTTTTCTTTTATTTTTTTAAGGAGGCGGCGTTTTAACAGATACCAAATTTTTAATTGAAAATGTATTTACACTTCTCAATCGGTTTTAATAATTAATAATTATTAATAACAAGTTTCCTTCAAAAACTATAAAAAAATCAATTGTATTTTGTATTTATTTGATCTTGTAATAAAATTCGTTGTCCTGGTATTAACTTAATTTTTATTTTTAAATTGATCGTAAATATAATATTAATCAGATGTTTTTTTTTTAGTCCTTAGTATTTAAAACTGCATGAAAATATGTAACTAAAATACAAGTATAAACTTACTTTATTTATAGATACAATTTTAAAGTTTTTTAATACTTATTATATACTTTTAATTGAACTTGCCTGTGTCTATGGCTTTTTTATGTTTATATTCGGTTGATAACTCTATGAATACTGAACTTACGCAATATTAAACATTGAAAATTACTTGTTTAACTTTAAATTTTTCTTAAAAAACTGGCTGCAATTTAAGCACAGATTTAACTAAAATTTTATTTAATTTTGGTACAAACTATTTGTTTAATAAATAAAGATAGTTTTTCAATTAATTAATGAACTATCAGATAGAGTTGAATATTTTTAGGATTTCAGAGCAATCAAAATCTTTGAACATTGATTTATATTTCGCCTTCAAATTTTATAACATTCTCTCCACAATATATAATTTTTTCTTAAATATACTTGCATCTTTTTTTAATTATTGATTGATCTTTTATTAAATCTTTGATTAATTTGATTTCAATTACATTAAACTCTCAAAAATAAAATAATAAAATAAAGAAATAAATACAAATTATAATTCCAAAAGTCAGTGTAGGTCAAATATTTATTAAACCTAATTCCAATACTTTATCTTGGTATTTAAAATAAAAATAAAATAAATAATAAAAAAAAAAATTAAAATAATTAGAGAAAAAAAATAAAATAAATAGAAAAGAAAAATGTAAAAAAATAAAAAAAAAATATTTGTATTTTAAAAATAGAATTTCAAAAAAAAAAATATATATATATATTGAATTATAGACCGATTTTTTTTTATGTAATAATAAAATTAAATTAACAAAAAAAGAAATAAAACAAAAACAAAACAAAATTTATAAATATTATTTCATAAATTTACTTTAAAAAAAAAAAAAAAACATTACCTTACAAATATATTTATTGTATTAATTTTATATAAATATGCATGGTATTAAAAAATATTTAAATTGCTTTGAGAAGATTGTGTTGTATCGTAAAAAACAAAAATAGCAAACAAACCATTCATTTTTCAAATTTTATTTTATTTTTAAGTGAGAAAATTAAATTTTATCTTTTTAAAATGTTTTCATTAGATTTTTTCTAAAAAATTATCACTAATCAAATGATACAATTTTGAAATTTCAAATAATCAGAATTCCTGTATGTGATATACATATTAAAAAAATAATTAATTTCCCTTTTGTTTTAGTCTAAACCTAAATTATAATTGATTTATTTTGCAAGTCCATTTTATAGCCGTTCTTTTAAATGGCATTCATATTAGATTTTTTGAAAGTGAAACCTTTTTTAAAGGAATCAATTGTACGTTAATCGCATTTCTGTATAAGTCTTGAATTTGACAATTCTCAAGCAACTACACCAAATTAATTATCTATGAGTATAATCGTTTTAAAAACTGTTCTCTTCTTAAGTACTAATTTAGAATATAAAAAACCAACCGATTTTTAACGATTATAGAACAATTTTATTTTTTAATACCTTTATTTAATTTAAATAATATATTTTAATGTTATAAAAATTGTAGCTTTAGATTACAATAAAGTTTCAAATTACTGCAAATAATATTTAAAAATAATTACGCTTTAAATTCTACCAATAAATTACATAAAACAAAAAAAAAAATACATTGAGGTATCCAGTTGCCACAATTTCCAGTTAAAACCACCATGCATGAAATAAAATTCGACCAATCGAAAAAATTTAACAATTTTGTATTTAGGATATTTAAAAATATTTTTTGTTCCTGATAAATTTTAGAAAAATTTTTTTTTTCAATTGTAATAAAAATTATTACAGTGGAAAAAACTGATGAATTTTTATATTGTTTTTAAGTTAAGTTAAATTTATATTTTATTAATATACATTTTCATTTACTTTTAATCATTCGAAATTTTTTTTTGTATTCGAACACAAGGTAAGATATTTTAAAATTACTCCATTAAAATTTTTTTTAATTTCACTGTAAATTTGCAAACAACTAATAAAACATTTAAAATGTTTTAGATACAAACTATTTTTTTTTTTTAATTTTAAACTTTGTATATTTTTTTTTTTTGAATAATAAATGCAAAATATATGTATATATATACATATATAAATTATGTATATATAAATATAATTTTTAGTAGAACAGTTTGAAAAAAAAAAACCAACCATAAATTAAAAATAAATTAAATACAAGAAAATCCAGATAAAAATAAAAATTAATAAGTAGAAAATAAAAATCAGCAATAAATTTTTTGATTAAATGAAAAATAAAAAAAAAAATTAAAAAAAAAAAAAAAAAAAAAACAAATAAAATAGAAATTGATTTAAAAATTATATTAAATTCAATGTAAATAAAATTATAAATAAATACTAATTGAAAGAAAAAATGCTATAAAATTACCATTTAATATAAATAATATAAAAAAAAATTAAACAAGTTAAATATTTAAAATAAATTGATAATGAAAGATAAAAAGAAAATTAGAATTTAAGACTCCATTTATTTTTTTTTTAGATATTTTTTTTTTTTTTTATTAATTAATTATTATTATTATTTAATTATTATTAATTAAAAAAAAAAATTATTAAATAGTTATATAAAATATATATTATAAAAAAAATTATTAATTAACAAAATAAGTTTTTATTTTTAAGATAAGGTTAAAATTAAACTAAATATAATATAATATTTATAATTATATTTATATACATATATATATATATACATATAAGAAAAAGAATATATTATAAAACTTTAAATTTAAATTAATAAATAAATTAAAAGTTAAAAAATAAAAAAAAAAACAACTTGTAATGTAAACTATATAAATATAAAGAAAAATAAATAATTTAATAATATATATATATATATTATATACATAATATGTATATATATTAAATAAAGAAATAAAATAAAAAAAAATAAAAATAAAAAAACAAAAACACAAGCGTAAAGAAAGAAAAAATTTAACTTTTAAATAAAAAAAAAAAAAAACAATACAAAAGTGAATATATTTAATGTTAAGTATAGCTTACTTTTTCTTTTTTTTATTTTAATTATATTTTTTTTTTTAAATTTAATTAAAGTTATTTGTTTTTTTTTATTTTTTTTTATAAACATTTGAATTTAAATTCGTATTTCTTTTTAAATTCAACAAAATAAGAATTTTTTAACAAATTAATTTTTCTAAATATTTGTGTAAAAAAACATCATTCGAATTTTGGATTATAAAAATAATTAAGTTAAAAAATCATTACTATAAGCGGTTTTACATACTGGAACATAATAGATAGTACATGATTAGTATTTTTTTAAAATTTAATAATGTCATAATTAAATAATTAGTATTTTTCAAAATTTAATAATGTCTTCTAGATAAGATTACTTTTTGATTACTTTCTTTTTTAATGAGTATTCAAATCTGTATAGGGAGTATTTCCATTTTAATTCAGATTGAAATATCAAATATTCAATTAAAATTATTTATCAATATTTTTTCATAAATTTTAATAAAATTAAAATAAATTGTTTTTAAATTTGTTTATCAATTCTTTTATATTTTATATTTCGTATTAAGATTTTATATTTTTTAGATACAAATGTATCTGATTAAATTTTTTATTCATATAAAAATATTCTTCTGAATTGAAATGAATCTGATGCCTTAAATTAATTAACTAATCAATTTAAATTAAATTAAACAAATTTCGATGATATGAATATTATAAAGAAACTTTTCATACCAGTATTTCCAAAAGGAAGCAACCAAATTCATTCATTTAAATCAAGTGTGAATAAAAACTTAATTATTTTTTAAATTAAATTTCATATGATTATTTTACCAGTATAACACAAAAAATTGATTTGTTTTAAATTAAAATTAATAAAAATTCAAAAAATACCGATTGCATTGAAAAATTGCATATATTGCTTATACATACATAAAATTTCTTTAAAGAATTTATTTATAAATTTTTAATTTCCTTTTTTTTTTTTTATTACCTAATTATTTTTTTTTTAATTTAATTTTTTTTTTTTAATTTTTATATTTAATTAGTGATTATAAAATTAAAAATAAAAAAAAAAAAAAAAAGAAAAATTCTCAACATTAGTAGATATACCTATTATCAAATTTTCCTTATTTTGTATTTTTAAAAATTTTTAGATGAATTAAGTAAGAAAAAAAAAAAAAAATAAAATAATTTAAAAAAAAAATAAACCCTTAAAGAACCACTCTTTAAATTAATAATTAAAAAATTAAATAATTAAGATTTTTAATTATTTCTTATAAAATATATTTTTTTTTTTTTTTGTGAATAAAATATTTAAAAAATTTGTTGAGTATTTTATGATATACATAAATATATATATATATATTAAAATAGAATTATATGTAGATATAAATATTAATTATTATGCTATTATTAAATAAAAAGTAAAAATAATTTAAAAAAAATGCAAAAATTAAAAAAAATAAAACATAAAAAAAAAAAAAATAATTAAAATTAATAGAAATTATTTAAATTTTGAATATGTGACTAAAAAAAAAAATACCACATATTTTAGAATTAATGGATAAAAAATAAATAAAAAAAAAAATATTAAAAAATTATTGTATTATTATTAAAAAAAAAAAAAAATGAAAAAACCAGAAAAAAAGAAAATAAACGTAAATATTAAAAAAAAGAAAAAAACTAAAAAAAAAAAAAGAAATAATATGCATAATATTACAAAAAAAAATATTTATAAAATAAAAATTTTCAAATTATTAAAACAAAAATTTGTTGAAAAAGTGTTTTTATTAATAGATTGTTTTTGTTTTACATTTTAGAAGTTTTTTTTTTTTTGCAGGTTATTAAACTTAATTTTATATATACACATACTAAAACTTGAATATCTTGATGAAAACTGAAGGTGAATCTCGGAATGATTTTTGTCCTGCAGTTAAAACAGCATCTAGATTATCTTGGTTAGATAGTGTTAAAAAGTCAGAGGGTGGTGGTTGAAGTAATTGAACAATAAGTACAAATGTTTATTTTTTAATAAAGTTTGTAAGATTTTTATAACGATCTTGCTTTTACATTCAAAAGTTTTGAATTCAATTATACTTGTCATAAATTAATACAAATTTTTTTTTGTCATAGACTTGTAAAACCATCTGCCAAAATTTCAAATTTTTAATTGCCATTTAATTTTTTATTACTAATGATTAAGTTTGGATCATGTTTTGATGCTAATGTTTGTGCACTGGCATAAGAAAAGGAGAGGGAAGTCTTTTTTTTTTAAAGCTTAAATAAATATACTACCTGTTTTAGTTTTTACAGGCAAAAATGTATCTAATATTAGTGTCAACTCAACTAGATTTGAGATACTTTTCTATCAACAACAATCGATAATTTGAAAAAAATTATAGTAAAAATTTTAACTAATTTAAAATAAAATTTTAAAAATACATATAAATGCGCTATAACGTAACTACAGTATGACGGCTTTACTCCAATGTAGATCATTTAAGCAGCTACAAAATTTTTTACACATGAAATACCCATTTTATACACCTGCATAGACGAACAATATTGAATTCAAAACTTTGTATAACGTTAAACTTTATAGAACTACACTTAACAGCTTTTTATTTACTTTATAGAAACTGCACTTGATTCAAAAGGTGATATCTGTGCATTAAATATAGAATGGAAATGATTTTATCTTTGCAGGAGTATCTTTGCAGCAAAGCAAAATATCAATAGATAAATCAAAAATTGTAAAGCATTTTCTTCGTAATGATCTTCAGTTAAACGCCTAGCTCTCACAAAATCCCAATTTGAACGTGATTGAAAATATATGGCACAAACTAAAATTCATGATTCGTCCAGATGTTAGAAAACCCGCCGATAAAGTATGGCAAGATATTCAAAATGCTTGGAATGCCATTTCCACTGAAATGCTATAGAATTTTATTAATTCTGTGCTTAATTAACTTGAAGAAAACATCAATGCAAAAGGATGGAACCAAATGAAATGGTTTATTTTTTTAAATTGAAGATTCTAATTGTTTTGTGAAGTGCAATAATTTTTAGAGGCATTGCCCCTAAGTTCTCATTCATTGAAGTAAATTATTTTTATGTTTTTGTTTCTATAGATTTTTTTTTTATTTTCTATTTATATGTACATATATAAATTTTTATTTGTTTTTAATTTAATTTTTTGTAGAGAAAGCAATGGTGAGGTAAGAAAAGTAAGGATTGACAGATTTTTTTTTAGATTTTTATCACATATTTTAGTATATAAAGAAAGATTTAGTAATATATTAAACAAATTTAAAGATTAATATGATGTAGCATCACATAGTAATGCAACTCCACCAATCCTGAAATTAGCGGTTGCTTTTATAGCTAAATGAAGTTACCAAAAAGAAACTTATTGAAATTTGAAAGAAACTATTTGAAATCGTTGATTTGATAGAAACTTTTAAATTTTTTAGAGATACATATATGTATGTCCAATATGGGTTGCAACAGCTAAAATGAACTCCACTCAAAAAAAGGAGGTGAAATAGTTTTCGCACAAAAGAAAGGATTTTCTGGAATTATGTTTTGGAATTATTTATAGTACAGCATATTTACAATTTTAAATCAGGGACGTTGTGCAATTATTGTCATTTTTACCTCAATCGCAAAGGTTATTAAGCCTAAATGGCATGATTGTAAGTTCTTCATTAATTTCAAAATTTTTGTTTTAATTTTATTTGATATCTAATATTTCATTAGGTTTGCGATCATAAGATAATGATTACATATTTTTAAACTGGGTATTCTGACTTCAATCGTTTTATTTAGAATCAGAGTGAACTGAAAATTCAGGTAAGGAAAAATAACTTAAACAAATAGGCAAGAACTTGGATAGTTGCTAATAATTTTTATGAATTATGTATTATGCATTATGATTGGATTTTAAAATTCAAATGTCAAAGTACATAGTCGCGCTTTTTTTGTGCTCCTTAATTTTTATTTAAAATTTTATAATTTTTTTTTTTTATTTTAAGTTAAAACTTTTATGATAATATAATATTGAAAAAATAACAAATATTAAAAAAGTAGTGTGTCGTGGTTTTTTCCATATAGAGTGCGCATCAGTCACAAAGGAATTTTATGAAGCTATAAAATCAGGTATTGCAACCTGGAAATGTCCAAAGTGTCCTTCAAATGGGAATGAATCTATGGTAATCATTGAAGAAAATAATGATAATGATGCAGAATACAACCTTGTTGAGGACAATGATGACGATTTAAATGCTGCTAAACAATTATCTAACTTTGATTTCACAAATTTTTCCCTGGATAAAATGCACAATACTTAAAGGGTTTATGCTCCGTTGTGATTCGAATACAAGAATCAGTAATTCGAAATTCAAAAAACCCAAAATTTCTTTAGCGCCCAATTAAATGAAATTATTAAACACAATAGCAAAATTGTCAAAGAAAATGAAACTTTACAAGAACAATTAAAAAAATCCGAAAACAAAAAAAATAATCTGGAACAAAAAATAAACAAAATTGAAGCAAAATTGGATGAGACACAACAACAAAAGAACAAAAAAATATAATAATTGCTGGACTTTCACAAGAAGTATCAAATTCAAAAGAGACAGTTCTTAAAATAGCCAGGAAACTTGATGCGAATATTAAGTCGGAAAATATCCTGAACGTTACCGAAAAATTATATATTAATAATTTTAAAGAATTTTAGGTGATTCGGCGATTTATTAGATCCTTATTTAATTATCCCTTACAGAAATTCAGAAATCCTCAAAAATTTGCCTAGAATTAAAAGCATACAAACGCTAGAAATAAAGATGTACGAACTATTTGTAATATAAAAAGTAAATATTGTTTGTGTTTTGGCAATGCATTTCTAAAAGAAACATAACAAATCGTTAACACATGTTCAGCATTTATTTTTTTACAACACAAATTTGAATGAGTGTCTATGAGTGTCTAACTTTGTCTACAAAACGTAAATTCTATAGAAAATTTGAATGAACTTATAATTGTCTATAAGAGTCTATCTTTGTCTACAAAACGTAAATTCTATAGGAAAAGCTTTAGGTTTATTATCTAAATTAGCTCCTCAATTCGAACTTTCAGTAAATTAATGAAATTCTTTCATAGGCCCTCCATCAGTAGCTTTTAAACTTTGTCTACAATATTGAAATATGTTGGATAGTTACTGAAATAATTATGATGCTAAAATCCGGCAAACAAATGAATGATGTTTCTTTTTATTGGTCAACCTCAGTTTTTCCGGTACAATCTAAGTATTCAAAAAAAAAAACTTAATGTAAAACGTTAATTAAAAAAGAAAAAAAACATTTTTGAATTATAATTATAAGTATTCTTTATTTAAACATTTATTATAACAATTATATATTTATATATATTCATTTCGTTTAAATTTAAATTCGTTTTCAATATTAGAATTTTTATTTTAAGAAATATTCAAAATAAAATAATATTAAATTAATTTTTTGTTAAATTGAATTTTTTCCATTTTACATAATATGTATTTTATTTTTTTTTAAAGTTTAAAAAAACATTTTTATATTTAAAAGAGAATTTAAATTCTCGTATGTATATATATAATTTTAAATACATATATATATATTAAAATTTATTAAAAAATTATTCCAAAAAAAGGAAGAAAGGCTCAAGTAAACATTTTCAAACAAAAAAAAAAAAAAATAGAATTTATATCTACATCTTCTCTTCAAATGTGACCAAATACACTCGTACATACTTAATTATGGCTCTTATATTATTTAATTTATATTTTTTTTTTTCATTAAAATTTATTTTTAAAAATAATATTAATAATATATTTTAATAATATTTTGGTTAAAGCTTATACATAAAATTAATAATTATTTTTTTTTTTTAAAACTTATTTCGACTTTAATTCTAATTATATTGGTTATTTACTTATTAATTTTAATTATTATATTTAAATATTAAATTAAGCATTTTTTTTTTTTTATTTATTATTTATAGTGTAATAATCACAATAATTTTAAGGATTTCAATTTTAAAATGAAAATTTCAATAAGTAAAAAATTTTTTCTTTTAATAAATATTTTATTTACAATTATTATTATTTAATTTTAAAAATTGAGTGTAGGTGTAGAGTAGAATTATCAAAAGTATTAACACATGATTTTGAGTGATTATGATTTTGAGGAGTAATTTTACACTCAGTTAAATTTTTTAATTAATTTGGAGAGTAATTTAAAATTTTTATATATTTAAATATAAGAGTATGATATTGACCAAATATATAATTGAATTTTTATTAATGGATTATAATTATTATTAAATCTAAAATGTTAGTAGTACAAATTTTTGTTGTATATATTTTTCTTTAAATTAAAGTTTGAAAGAAGTTACTCAAAATATCACTCAAAATTCTTACTCAAAATATTTAAAAATTTTTTAACCATAATGAGCAATATGTTCTAACTTTATGGGACGGTAGAAAGTGTAAAAATTTGCTTTATATTTTGTATTATGTAATATAAATATAAAGTATGTATTGGGTATATAATATAATATATAAATAATTGAAAAAAAGTGCTAAGTTAACCCTTTGATTCAACATTTCATCATTTTTTTTTTAAAGTTTGAGTTGAGTTTTTTGTATTAAGTTTGAGTATATTTGCGTAATAAATGTGCGATCGCGCTTTTAATATGTATGTGTGTACTGTTATACTATACAGGTAGTGTTTAATACACATATATTTTTACTTTTTAATTCCTAAGAATCATAGGATCATTAAACCATAGGTCATTTAAGCTTTAAAAATAGTGACAAATTTAATAAACTGTATTAAAATTAATTACAAAATAATTAATTAATAATTTTTGAAAAAGTTTTTAAAAGTAGTTTTTAGTATGTGTTTTAAATTTTTAAGTTTTAATATTAGTAACTCACAAAATATAACATATATATATATATTATACTTGTATATGTATATATATATATATATTAAAATATATTAAAATTAGAATATATGTATATAAATTATTTCATTTGGCTAGAATATTAAATGTCTTAATTAATTAATTTTAAATTTAAACAATAATACTTATGTAAAATGTATGTGTAACAATAATGTATATATATATACGTATATTTAAATAAAAAAAATTTTCTGTATTCTTTTTTTTTTTCTTTCTTCTAATAAATCACAATTTGACGATATTTTTTTTTTTTTAAAATTTTAAATTACAAAAATAAAAAAAAGAAAGAAAATAAAAAAAAAAAAGTTTTTACTTAAAAAAAATTATTTGAAGAAGAGAAGTAAAAAAAAGTATTTCTAGCCCTTAGGCCGCGTGTATAAGCAGACAGGAGTAAGCGATTAATAAACATGTTGATTTTCATATAAGTGGCCATTTAGAAGTGCGAAAAGCGTCCAGCAATCGCAAAATTATATAGCCATGAAAATATAGCTGCTCCTTTGCTGTCTGCGTGTTTAAGGCCCCACTAAACTTAGATTTTTGATGTTTTTCAGACAACATAACTATAGTATTCAAGTTATAATGAAGTTTTTGTGTTTTTTAAAACCTAGAAGAGTACTCTATTATATTTGACTTTCACAATATTATATGTATTTAGTAATAATTTAATTAAAATTTATTTAATAAGTGAATATTGAGGAAATGTCAATTAGTTAAATTTTAAAAATTTCAATATTGTGAATTTTCTAATGTAACTGATACTTTAAGAACCTCAACTTTAGTACAAAATTCACAATAACAAAATTGTATTATAAATTGGTAGATATTTAAAAGTTATTTATATAAAATAGAGTTAAAAAGTTCATAGTGTCATACATTAATTGTTTATGGGCATCTATTTTATAGTACATACATATATCTAAACAAACATCAAATCACACAACACATTATAACCATTTCTAATACAATTGTTTTTTTTTTTTTTAAATTAAATAAAATTTTAAATTATATATTATAAAATACAGTTTTTTTATTTTAAAAAATATTCCTATTTAGGCGGTCTTTGCTGTTGCCTTTGATTATTATTCATATTTTGATAAGATTCTTGTTGATAATTACTATTGGTGTTATCTATTAAGGGTTGGGGTTGTGGTCGATTATAAATTGGTTTTGGTACTAAATTTTGTGATTGTTGTTTATATTCGCTTAAAAATGGCTGATATGGATTTATAAATTCACTATTTGGATTTAATGGTGGTAATTTTTGTCCATAATTTATATTTGTATCACTATGTAATGAATGGCCAGCTGAAACAACATTATTTTGTTGTCCATTTGAATTTGGATGACAATTTCTTGGCCATTTACATGGTAATTGCTGTTGTTGTTGTGGTTGTTGTTGGTGTTGTTGCTGCTGCTGTTTGTATTGCTGTTGTTGTTGCTGCTG
The DNA here is from genome assembly GCA_963082915.1 of Dolichopus griseipennis. Taxonomy (NCBI): domain Eukaryota; kingdom Metazoa; phylum Arthropoda; class Insecta; order Diptera; family Dolichopodidae; genus Dolichopus; species Dolichopus griseipennis. The sequence goes on along the minus strand of OY720441.1, from coordinate 339,811,274 downwards.
TTGCTGTTGTAACTTATTTGCAGGAGCAAATTCTCTTATATTTTCCCGATATATAGGCCTCCTTTGTTGTGGTGAAATAAATTCTGAATTTGAATTAATTGGTGGTCTACCATGTGGAATTCTATTAACATTAGTATCATTTTCTAATCTCCATACTTGTTGAACGTGTGGATTATAATTTTTATTTGGTGTAATTTTATGTACATACTGTTTAAAAGATTCGGCACCACTTATTCTTTGTGGTTGTTGTTGTTGTTGTTGTAATTGCTGCTGTCTATAATGGTGACTAGGACGAATTGCTTGTTGTTCAATTATTTCAACATTACGATTAATTGAAGGTCTAGCGTAAGGTTCATTTAAATTACTATCTGAACCCCAAGGATTTTGAGGTTTTGGTGGAAGATTTTCATTTGGTGTAACTTCTCTTAAATATTGCATAAAAGGTTCTGCATTTTGTTTGATTGATTTAGATCCATCTCTGTATTTATCTCGATGCGATTTATGACGTGTCGGTTGTGGTCTATATAATTCAATATATTCAGAATCTGAATTTGGTTGTGGTCTTCCATACGGAATATTATTTACATTAATATCACTCTCAAGACTCCAAAGTTGTGGTTGTTGTGATTGCTGTTGTTGTGGTTGTTGTAGTTGTTGCTGTTGTGGTTGTTGTTGCTGCCAACTTTGTTGGGGTACATTGTCTGTATTAGAATTGATAGTTTTGTATTGTTGAGGGGCTGAGTTTTCTATATTCCATGAATTTCCCGGATTAGAGTTTTCTTCAAAAGTTCGCTCTCTTAAATATTGCTCCATCTGTTCATTTGGCTGAATGAAAATCGGACGCGGGGTAACGTAATTAAAGTTTGTAGCATTTTCTATATTCCATTGTATGGATGGTTGATGTTGGGATTGTATTGGATTAAGTTTCTTCCTTATATCACTCAAATGTTTTGAAAACGGTTCTTCGTAATAACGATTGTTTAATCGTTGACCTTGACTAGGAACTGCTTGTGGAGGATTATAGAAATATCCATCGAATTTAGTTTTAGGAACTTGTTCAATTTTTCGAGAAGATGGACGTCTTTTAGGTGGACGTCGAGTTGTAATTGGTAAACCGTTGGTACCAATTTCTTGTACAACTTGTTTTTCTATGGATATCCAGGGATTCTGAGCTTGCGTTATTGTGCTATGAGTTGCTTGAGGAGCATTTGAATAAAATCCATTTTCTGGTCGGGATGTTGAATCATAAATGATTTGAACACGAATTGGATCGTTTTGATTTTTTTGTGTTTGTGAACTACCACTACTACCACCAGCGATTCCACTATAATAGTTTGGTTCATTTACTTCGGGGTAAGTTATAGCGCGGAAGCCGTTAACATCATCAACAGGTGAACTGTATTTAACCATTGGTTGAAATGGTTCAGTATCGAACTGAGGTTTAGCTGTTGTTGGATTCGTTCCTGTAACATCAAATGAATATTCATAAATTGGTTGTGGTTTATGTGTACTTTGATGATAATCGTAGTTTGGCTGTTGTCCCTTGAAAAATTGCAATGTTTGTCTGATAGAATTAATTTCCCGATCAAAGTCTGGTGCAGGTTTTGGATTATAAATCGGTTTACTAGTTTCTTCTTGTGTGTTATATTGAGCTATACCGTTAGGTCGTATTTCAGGATGTGGTTTAATATTGATGTAGTCGTCAAAATTGTATGGGCTTGGTGTTAAATAGGTTTTTCCTTGGGAGGAATATTGCTTGTGTGGTTTACGTAGTACAGGTTTAATTGTTGTAATTTTAGATGGTTTATGTTTTCTTGTTGAGTACTGTTTAGGAGCAGGTGTTGAAAATGTTGAAGTAACAGGTTGAGAAGAATATGTTTGAGAAATTGGTTGAGGTAATGGCGAAGTTGTATGTTGCAATGGAATAGTCGGACTTGGTGGAACAGTAGGTGGCAAAATTTCTTTGTAGTATACTTCAGGTGTTGGAGCTGGAGTCGGTTTAATATCATAATATTCATAATAAATTGGTGTTTTGAGAGATAGGGTGTCATCTTTTGTTGGTTTTATTTCCATTTGTGGCACAAAGGATATAATTTCTTGTACAGGAGCTGGTTCAGTTGGTGTTGCTGGTGTGTTATAAATTTTGCTGGATGGAGTGTAATATCGTACTTTACCATAAGACGGTGGTTGAGAATATTGTACATCTTTATTTGGATCAAAGTAAATTTGTGGAAGGTTTGTTGTTGTAGTTGATGGAGTAGTAGATTTGATTGATGTTGTGTACTTAACAGTAGTTGAAGTTGTACTTGCAATTGGATTCGGTGTAACAACAATTGTCTTCGGTTTATAATCCTGCACTCTTGTAAGCTTTTGTCTAAAAGAGGGTCTATTTGGTCGTGGTTTTCTTGTTGTTGTTCCTTTTTCTAATCTACTAAAAGCATTTGGTGGAGGTGGAAGTACAATACCCGGAACTAATGGTCCCGCTGGAACAGCATTTGTATAATTGCTTTTGTAAACAAAACTGTACGGAGGTGGGTAATATAAAGATGGATCATCTTCATCAAACTGATCAAGAAATTCATCAACTGAACCATTTGGTGGAACTGCAGGAAAATCAAATGGTCTAAAATTTAAAAATGGATTAAAGAGTGTACCATTTTTAACATTCCATGCGGGATTGCCGCGTGGATAGAAGTATCCTTCTTCATTGTTGGTATTAGTGACGCTTGCCAATTTTGTAGTGCCTTGATACGGGCCTTTCCTGGTAGATATATTTTCCTTGTCGTTATTTTCATTTTCGATTTGATTTTTGTTTTCATTTCCGGTGGGATATATTGATAACGTGTCTGGGGATGATTCATTGAAGAATGGCGAATTTCCGAACGTGATTTGATTATCGCCGACAAATTGAATCGGTTCATTTGCACCAAGTTGGATAGGAAATGGTGGTGGAACTTTTGGATTTTCTGGTATTTTTATAGGTCGATCTTTTTCAACATAATCATCAATTGGAGCCCAGGGTTCATTTTTATCATTGTCATTAAGACCACCACCTTTAATAACTAGAAGATGGTCTTCTGCCAACCAAATGTCTTCTTCATTAAGGCCACCCAACGTTTTTTCATTATCATGTGGAAATTCTTTATTTTGTAAATAACTTAGAATTCCTGGACGTTTGGGGCGTTTTTTGAAAAGTTCCTCTTCAATTAATCCATATTTACCGTCTTTAACCTGTTCCGATAAGGTTTTATTCGGATCAAGTTTCTTTTTGGTTTTAATATTATCTTCTTTACCGCTACCAGCACTTAATCGCAATATACCATTATCCCAGTTATCTGATTCCTTAGCATCTTCAAGAAATGCTTCATCATCATCTTTTTCATTTTTTTCATCGTATGTTTCTAATTTAATTGAGGGTTTAAAAGTTGCAGTCGTTGTTGAAACTGGTATTCTTCTTCTAATTGAACTTCCATACTTTCGACTGCGGTAAGGTTTTCTAATAGGTGGTGCTTGGGTACTACCAACTGATGTTGTTGGTATAGATTGTGTTTCTATAATAGGTTCATTTGTTGTTGTAGACGATACTGGTACAATTTTAGTTATATCAGTTGTTACGGGTTCAGTTTTTCTTATAGAAAAAGCTTGATCATTTGTTAATGTCAAATGTCCTGCTATTAATCGTTGAATTGTTCTTGGCCTAAAAAAAAAAATAAAATTAAATTCATTTTAAAATTTTTTTTCTCAAATTTTTGCCGCAAAGAGATTTTGTGATAAAAACAGAAGAAAAAAAAGCCAAAAAAAAAACAAAATATTGAAAAAAATATACAACTCACGTTTTACTAGTTCGTCGTACTCTATTACTTTGTTGTGTCTCATGCCAAAGAGATTGTGATGCTTGATTCAAAGATTTTAGTTGTTCTTCTTGCTTTAAAATTTGTTGTTGTTTTTGTTCTTCATCGTCTTTTTGTTTTAATTCACGACAATCAACATTTTTATTTCCATCTTTAAGGAGTGTAGTGCATGATATTCCATTATTAACCTTATTATTATTGTTGCTATAACTGCTGCTGCTGCTGCTGCTGCTAATGCTACTTTGTGATGATTCTTTATTTTTTATTGGTAAGTCGCGTGCCGTACGTGATTTTTGTTTATTATTTTTATTAGATGTCTCTGTTATTTTAGATGACTTAGAATTTAAAGATGATGTTTTTGCTATTTTTCTGTCTGTTGAATTATTTTGTTCTTGAGGTAATTGAAATGATGAACTTAGAACTACTGTTGTTGTTTCAATGGGTTTAGAAACTGATAATGACAATGGTTTAGAGGCTGATTCTGTTGTTGCTTTTAATGATGAAGAATAAACATTTTGCTGAATTCCAAATAGAAAAAGCACAACCAAGTGCAAGGTAAACGACTTCATCTGTTTAAAAAAAATAAAAAAAGAAATTCATGATAATTAAATATAAAAAAAAAAAGAAATTAGTTATTAAAAAAAAATTTTTATTTTAATAAGAGTTTTTAATTAGGACTTATAGACTACATTATAGACTTAGACTTAGAAAATCATTTTAAAGTAAGTCAGTTAACAATTGTTGTTTGAAATATGGAACAATGATATTGAAGGTTCGTGTTGCAAGAAAAAAATAGTTTTGGGACGGTACCTTAAGATGCAATAAAAGTCGCATTTTAAACTCATATTAAAATAGTTAGTGTTTGCATTGGTAATGAAAAGTTTAAAGAGAAGATAAGTAAAAATTTTAAAACCAATCATATAATTAAATAAAAATGAGACTCTTAGAAATTAGTAATTTAATTAACCTCAGCTTATAGTACTCTAAAATTATCCAAACATTGTACCACTTATAATTTTCAGCTGCCACATTTACCCTTTATTTAAAGACAAAATTTTGAAATAAAAATTGACAATCAGATTCCATATGAAATAATTTGTTACGGAACCTCGAAAGATAGGTAAAGGCTATGTTATTTAAACACTCACTGCACTTAGCAATCGGCGAACAATCTGATTACTGACCTTGTTTTATCCCTAGTAAAGACGAACACCTGTTCTAAATAAATAATACAATTAATTCCTGCAGTCAAATAGAAATAAACCAATTAATGCCTCCACTCAAATTTTTCCAGCGTGAAACAAGGAGTGCAACGGTTGTTTTAAATTAAATAATCCCCACTGATTTAAATTGTTAAATCTGCGTAATACGGATTTTGGAAATTCATTTGTTATGCGCACGTCGGGATTATAGAACCATATTCCATTCCATGTGTTGCCTAATGTATGGTAATTCGTATGTGTACGGCTTCATTAAATTTAAGAAGAATATTAACATTTTTTTCCTTAAAATACCCCCACATTTTCCTATTTATCCTACACTATCCATTATACCAATCCCATTTCCTAAAGTTGTCTTTCTCAATTCCAATCCCCAAACCGAACTGTACCATCACAAGGACCCATCCTAAAGTTTGGTCTTAAAAAGATGTGGTTTTAGTATGTTAAGGTCATACAATACTCAAAAGAATTGTACAGTTTCAATGGTTGGCTTTTGATGCTTTTTATGACCCTCGTAAAAGAAAAACAAATGTAAGGAGATATTATTTAAATTTTACATTAAATACTATTCAGTTATACAGAGAGTGTAATTAAGTTGTTATTAAATAAATGTTGCCAAACAGTTTCATAAAAATATTGTAAAAATAAAATTCAATAAAATATTATCAAAAATTAATTAAGTACATTTTAAGTACTTAAAAGTCCCCCAATAAAATAAAAACAAGTTGTGGAAAAAATGAAAGATTTTTAAAAAGGCAAATTTCAAAAATTAATCAATATTTCAAAATAAGATTTGGGTAAAGGTGTATATTGAAAATTAGATTCATAATAATTTCTTTGAAATTTATTTGGAACTTTATTGTATAAGTAAAAATTGTAAAAAATCAAGATACACTTCCTTTAATTTTAAGGAAACTCTATTAAATTAAGAAACGCTGTTAACACATATAATACCATAAATTTGGAGCTCTTGTTTTTCAATACAGAAAAAAATTTTAACAGGTTGTTAAATTTTTTTTCGAATAACGAACACTTCTTTGGAACTTTACAGGGCTGTACCTCTGTAACTGTTAGAACTTCAGAAAAAACCTTGGAATTTATTGCTTTCCCTGACGTTTGTATACTGTCACTATCGTTATTTTTAAATGTCAATTTACTGTCTGAAATTAAAAATAAGGTCGAATATTGCATGTATAGACTGTCATATTTTAAATGGACTTTAAATTTAAAAAAATGAAAGGAAGGAAATGCGTTAGCGCTATTTTATTATTAAAAATGAATTGAAGATTTAGAAAATAATTACGATATGATTATGTTTTAACTCATTCATAGCCCGAAGAGTGCCTTTTGATTTTGAAACTAATCTTTTAACAGATTTGTCGTGTTTTGAAGATGATCACAAAACCTTTTTAAGGCTTTCTTATGCAAAATTCTGTGAACTTCTAAACAATACATAGCAAAATATTGATTTATAAATATATACGAGTATATGTATATACATACTTTGACATAGTTTAGCTATAATGCTCCATCTTTTGCTTTTGTTTATTTTTTAAAATTTTTTTGACATTAAAAATATGATTTTGAAGTTTCATTGTCCATCAGTCTTATATTTTACTTTGCCAGCGCTGGCTACAGTGCCATCTGTAACACACAGTCACTAAAACAGTATTGGTTTATATTTAATAGCGAGAGTATTTAAACGCCAGGTTATTTCAAAAGGTTTAGAAATTTTGTTAACAGCTGGACAAACAGAGAGAATGAAATTATATCGGCATTCGGCACATTTTTTGGAAAAATATTTGAAAATTTGCTTAAAAATTTAAAGGACATAAAAATTTTAACTCTTGAAAAAGTCATAATTTTTTTTAAAATAAAATTTTTATAATCGATAAATTTTGCAATAATATGTATGGCCATTAAAATTTTCAATCCACCCACATGTTTTATTTCAATCTCACATGATTTTTTTTTAATTTTTTTAATAAATTTAATTAAAATTTAAATTATTAAATATATATTCATTAAAATATTTTATTTTTTTTGCATTAATATTGCAAAACTATCAGTCTTAAGATATATTGTACATTCCTCAATATATGATTGGTGAAATACCCAATGAAAATGTCATTAAACTTGACCATTTAAAAAAAAACAAGAAGAGATGTTTTAATTATAGTTATAAATATTCAAAAGATATATATAACTACTTATATATTTTATATATTTTCTACTTGTTTTAATTTTGGCAAAAAAAAAATTATTTTAACTTTAAAATAAATTATCATTTTAATAAATCATCATGTGAAATATCACACCTTAAAAAAACAAAAATACAAGTAGTCATAAACCTGATAGTGAATGCGATGATTCAATTTATAATTAAAAATAAAAAAAATTTAAAAAAAAATTTAAGTAATCTTCAAAATCAAAATAACTTTTCAACTATACTTATCATTGCCACTATAATTTTATATTATTGATGATAATTGAACCAACCATTCAATTAATTAAAATGAAAGATTTTTTTTTTTTTTTTTTTTTTTTTTTTTATAAAGAAGCTCAGAAGATAAAAGATCGTCCACTCATTTTAATATAAAAATTTGAATGACAACTTGACTTGATAACTCTTTTTAAAAAAAATTAACTTTTCAGATTCAAGTTTTAAAAAGTAACAATTTTATACTGCAATATCAGAGGTAGTAAATAGTAATGGCCCGTCAATTGTTTTTTTTTAATTTTGTTTAAAATTAAGTAAAATATTCAGATGTTGGTTCATTTTAATCGAGCCGGGTCGTTGAATTGTTGCACAATATGGAAATTCTGAGGAATATACCAGTATTTCAAAAGAATCATTAAAATGAAGCCAGCGGCTTGATATGCTTGTGTACGTCATTTAAACTAAAAATAATATCACACGTAGGTTTTATTAGACTGATTGATTAGCTGATTACTGGACTGCCTGATTATATTGGCTTTTACACGTAATCGCTAAATCAACTGTGTGATCATTTCTAAAGTTATATATAGATATATCTCTAAAAGTATAGGCTCTATAGACACGGTAACCTTAAATTAAGGTACCATTTATGAAAAACATGCTTATAATTTTCGTGCTATCTTAAAATAAAAATTTAGACTTAAGATAGTATATATATATAGATTATCGGTTATCCGTTTTTACTTTATTTGAATCTTTTTATTAATTTAAGTATAGGACTTTGTTATTTTAACTGAACTAATTTTTATTTTAAATGAAATTTATTTAAAATAATTCTTTTTTATTTTAAATTAAATTTTTTTACTTTAAATTTAGACATTTTTATTTAAAATGCAAGATCAGTTTAATAATGTAGGAAACTTATATGTAACTCTCTCCCATTATCTAAGACTCTGTTATCTTAAGTGAACTAATTTTTATTTTAAATGAAATTTTTTTAAATCTATTCTTTTTTATTATAAATTAAAAATTTTTTACTTTAATAATGAACTCAATTTTATTTTAAATGCCAGATCATTACAAAAATGTAGGAAACTTATATGTAACTCTATACCTATAATCTAAGAGGCCAGTTTTAAGCCTTTTCAGACAAAACAAAAGCATTTTCAGCCCATTCACCTTAAGTAAAAATGTCTGCAGTTAAAATAAAAACATATATAAGTATTATTAACATTTAATATTGTTGTTCAATCACTCCATCCATGCAGTTATAAAAAGCAACAATTTTGAAACTTTTCAGACTATTCACTTTAAGTAAAAATGTTTTCAATTAAAGGAAAAACGTATAAAAGGATTATTCGCACATTTGTTATTCAATCACTTCATCCACACAGTTCGCTTTATACTAGCCCTCATGTTCTTGATACATGTAATAAATATAGTGGCACACTTTAATAAAAGTGTATGAAGCAACAATTTTGATTCCTTACAAATTCAAATTAAACTTCATTTGTCAATTTTTAAAAACTTTGCGAACACTTTTAAAATCGGTTCGCAAAATAATTTTAGGTTCATTCGTATTAAATTACAAAAAGGCATATACGCGATACATTTAAATTAATAACATCAATCAAAATAGTTTATGAACGTATAAAAAAATATGAATAGATTAAAAATAAAGAAGTTAAATATAAAAAAAAAAATTTTTTTCAATAACCTTTAAAAAGACGCAATTTAAAAAAAAAATAAAGATAAATTTTGAGTGATGAACTTGATCATGCTTTTGATATAATATAGAAGATAATTTTCAATTTTAATTAACATATATTTGTTGAACAAATTATTGAATTAATCACTCACGTTTTAAATTATTTATAAATTTTAAACTGTTTTAATAAATATTTTTTTATTGTACTCGTATTATATAAAATTATTTTGTAATGTGATCGACACTTAATATACAATTGACATTAATCAGTAATTAATCATGTAATCATACACATAAGTTTGAAAAATTGAAGAGTTGTTTCTTTATACTTTGTGGTTTTTTTTTTTAATAAATATACGTGAGAACTTGTAATTAAAAATTTAAATATAAATGATTGCATAATTACTCTTAATTTTGACAAATTATTGATTATATTGTTTAAATTTTACTTAATTTTTTTGTACTTTTGGAGTGATGGAATGTGTTTTGTTCCAATTTGAAAAAAATTCGGCCCACCCATATTGGAGTGACTGACTTGAGCTGCTTAAATTAAAAAAGTGTCAATTTTTTGAACATTCTCATTAATCAGTTACAAAGCTTATTTTCATTTAAATGGAATGTCAATAAACAAATTTGTCAAATTTGGGGAACCTACCGAAAAGCAGAGAGCAATGCATCAGTGACAAACTTAAAACAACCTCTCACGCATTCACTGTTTAGTGTGGAATTATTCGGTCTTAATTTTTTCTAAAATGAAACTGAGCATATTCAGAAACTGTTTCTGGGGTGGTATACCAAACCATGTTTGGAAATATTTTTAAATCAAATAGTTCTCAATAATGTTGACATATCATTCCAAATCATACCAGGGTGAGACAATGAAGATTCTGTTAAATCTTTTCGATGGTCGAAAAATTCCAAAAGTCGCTAATTTTGCGTGATCATTTCGTTCCCTAGGTTTGACAGTCCTAATTTTATTTTTTATAGGTTTTTCTGAATAGGTTTATGACAATAAAGAACAATACATGTTATAGAGGAGCTAAAGTAGAATATTCGTACAGAAATTACACAACGTAATGAAAAATGTCTTAAAAAGAGCCTTTAACTGGCTAAAAGGGAAATTGAAGTTATTTAAAGTTTGAATTCAAGCAAGCACGTTTAGAGTCCGTTCTTATACACACATATATCTTCATTTCCAAATGAAATTTTAAATAAAAATTTACAATATATACTTTTCTTTACGTGGTAATACTATAAATTTTTCAATTTGCCAATATAGAATTGTAGTCAAGTATTAGTCAACAAAATCACTAAATGCATATTTACTTCACGCCAGTCATATGTCAAAATTTGTTATAAAAATATTTCTTTGTTGCTTCTTCTTTTTGGGACTTATCATTGTTAGAATTTACTTCATTATTGGGCAACATTTTTCTAAGTTATAATAAAACCGTTATGATAAAACTAAAATCAACTTTGAAATGTCAAATATTACTTGAGAATTTTTTTATAACTGTAAATCCTCGTTCAGTAATAATTTAAAATTTAGCTTATAATGGAAAATTATATTTATGTTTAATTTTTTTTATATTATTTTGTTTTTTTAGCTTCTGTCAAATGTACAGTTAATCCTTCAGATTGTGCCCTACAATTCAAAATAATTTAATTGTAATAATTGTTTAATTTTTTTTTTAATTGCTGTATTGATAATTAAAGTTACAAAGTAATCTACATTGTCAACTCTCCTTTTTGTGATTTTTTAGTTAGTTATTGTTGTTGTTATAATAAAAAAAATGGTACGGAATTTTCTTTTTTAGTTTTTCTTTAAAAAAAATTTTCGTTAGAAAGGTAAGTAAAAGAAAAAACCAAAAAAAAAAAAGAATTTTATTCAATTAATTTGGCTGGATGAAAAAAGTTCAAGGCAAAAAAAAATTTCAAAACTAAAAATAAACAAATTTAGTTATAATTAAAATTATGAATAATAGTGAAATCAATACTTAGAATATAACCGCAATACACTCAAGAAACCGTTGTAAAAAGTGCAACATAAAATGTTTGAGCTTTAATGTTAACGTTTAATTTTGAAAAAATATGCACCGGCAATAAGTTGCTAATTTACAAAAAAAAGGAAACTTTTAATTTTTAAATCCTAATAGCCTTTCAATGGGGAAGGTTCCTAAAATTTTTATTAAGCAAACTTATGGTGATTCTTGAGGATCTGTCCACACAGCTGCCCCGTAATCTTACCAATTTTATTAGGTTGTAGGAATTAAATTACGAATTCTACCAAAATTTGGAATTATACTTAAAATTTTATTATCTAAGCAAAAATGGATAAACTTACAGACACTTTCTTCAATTTTAAGAATTACTTTTAAATAAATAAGAAGAACCTTTAACATATGTTGAAATATAATGTTGCAGCTTTAAATTTTGTATGTCACTAAAAAAAAATTTCTAGGCGGGCATTTAAGTTACAGGTGCTTAAAAATAGCAAAGTTTCGATACCTTACAGCTCCTAAACAGGACGCGTCACAAAAATATTTGTTAACCGGGTCCTACTAATTTTTGATAACTTAACTTCTTTCAAAATGAACCTAACTTCTTTCAAGTTCTTCCATGAAATTATTTGCTTTGCAATACCTACCCATAGTTAAAATTTCTTTTCTCTAGTTTTTGGAAACATACGGATATAACTTAAATGGAAACCCCTCTTAACATAAGAGTCAGAAATAAAGAATTATTATTTAGCATAATTAGGACTAGCGCTTTAAAAGACTGGTGCTATACAGTTTATGGATTTCTAACTTTGTATCCAACTATAACACTCTGGGATCTTTTTTGCATTTATTGTGGGAACTTTTATAAAAATTGTATTTTGGGTACTTTTTTCATACACCCAATTAAATTAGGTGTAGTTCTGTTTTTTTTTTCAATTTTTATTGAAATTGTTGATTTTAATCGTGACTAAAAGAAAATCACTTCAATAATAATAAAAATCAATATTAGAGTAAACATGAAATCAATTAAATTGAAAGGGATTTTGGTTTTGCAGTTTATTTTTATGCAGTTTGGATTAATAAAACAAAGAAAACTTTTTTTGTTTTATTTTTTTTTTATTAACTTTCTACAATGACAATGTTTGTGCTTTTTTTTATACACCTGGTGAGCGAAAATTTTTTATTTTGGTCAGGTATATTTTATAATGCTACCAATTGGAAAGGTCTGTGGTAAAATGAATATTTTTTTTATTATTTAAGTAGATTTTGTATAGAATAATTTTTGTGTGCTGATGTTATTTTTATCTTTTTATTGTTTTACTTTCTTAATTAATGTGTGTTTGTATGTTTCTTAGTAGTTTTTCGGTCCCAATTGAAATCAATAATATAAAAATATTTGAAAAACTAAAATTTTCTTAGTTTTTAACTTATAACTTCTAGCTACAATCAATTGCAAAAGATTGGAGAATTATGATCTATATATTTGGATTATTCTATCTTAAATTTGCCATTTAGATAAAATTCAATCAAAAGTTTACTTTAAAGTTTAAGATTTTAGATTTTTATTTAATTTCCTAATACATTATCCGATTCTTTAATAAGTTCTGAACTTTTTATTTTTTTTTTACACCCAGGCCACATTTGTTTTATGAACGCGATTCCTCCGAGTATTATTGGGCTTCATCAACAACCTCACCCTTAAAATACTAAATTGAAATTAATTAGATTAGATCTTAAATTAGGATTAGATCTTAAGCTATTAGAGGATTAAGTATAAATAAAAGAAAATTGATTGTTCATCAGACAAAATGATGTGTTTTGAACTTTATTTACATGTATATATGTGTTTTATTAAATTTTGGGCCTACATTTGATGGACAGAGAAATTTCCTACTTTTTTACTATTAAAAAAACTGAAATCCAACCTACTATCAAAGAATCAGTCCCAAATCAAAATATCGATCAGTTCTTTTAATCGATTGATCGTTTAGAATGAAATCATAATTGATAGTTAAGTTATCTCCTAACTTTTAAAAGCTCATAATTAGATATTTGCTATAATTTAATAAGGCCTCAATTTTTAATATTTAAATTTTTTTGGGTGATTATTAACAATTGCTTTAATATTATATAATTAGTAAACACATTAGTAACGGCTCACACATTAGTAAATGTTTATAATATAATAGTTCAACAGATTCCTTAATTTCCTACAATTTACTGGATATCTATAAAATATCTAAAAATTTGAATTTGGATAATCAAAATATCTAAAGATAAAAACAAAGATAAAGATCTCTGTGTAATACAGAATCAATTTGACCAACTTAATATTTTTACCTGTGCATATAAATAAGGCCACGGGTATATTAAAATTACTCTTTCGTTTGTAACTCATCGATCTAGACGAGCTATATATAGTGTCAAACGTACGTTTCGGATCAGCATCGAAAAGTATATCGATCGAGCTATGTGTGTCCGTCTGTCTGTCAGCACGATAACTCAAAATCTAAGGGAGCTAGAGTTTTGAAATTTACACCAAGTAATTTTTAGACAATTTGTTGGTTCCTTATTGTTTTTGGTTAAAATCGGGCAAAGGCTTCGGGTAGCTGCCATACAAATTTTTTGAACTGATATGAATATCTTTAAAACTATTGATTAAATAGAAAAGCAAACAAAATGTAGTCAAATTGTTAATCCCTTAATAGTGCAGTGGTAAGGTCCTCAGACTTTTAATCGGTTCAAATCCGGGTCGGGTCATATCTTTTTTTTTTAAAAATTTATTCTTTTTTTTTATTTATTCTCTTTGTAATTAAATATAACTATTTTTTATATGAGAAATTCTTATTAATTTTATACACCAAAGTAGGTATGCCCGGGTATCTAAAAGTTGACAAGGGAAACTATAATCTTCCTAGTTTTTAACTAAAAACAATTGTTTGATTACGAATACAATCTTTTTTATGAACGGAACCAAACAGTTAAATTTAATTTAAGTTTATCTCTTTGATACCACAAAATACCAGTTACCACATTAATATAATTTTAATTATCTATTTAATTTGTATACTTAATTAATTTTTACTACATAATTAAATTAAAGATATAATTAAATAAGCATTATAGAATAAATTAAATTTTTGTACATGCTTAGAGATAAGCTTAAATAGTAATTGAAGATTTTCTTTGATAATTTTTTAATCGAATTTACTAATTTATAATCAAATTGTAACATTACTAACTAATTATCATAAATATTTTTTTTAAATAGAAACTACATACTTATTATTGAATTAATTATTAGTATATATAAAACTATAAGTAACCATGGTTATTTGAATTCAATTAAAACATTTAAAACATCATTTAATTATTGTCAATTTATTGATTAGATATCAATAATTTATCAATTAAAAAAAAACAAGTTTTTAAAATTCATTATTGAATTAAATTTAAGATTGGAATATAACTTGTTAAATCTTAATACAAGATATTTAACATCTTGTTAAATTGTATAGTAGATATCATTTTAAATAAAAATTTAAATGTGCCAGTAATGAACTTTTTTTTCTAATTTTAATTGAATTTAATATTTATTTAATGTGTATTTAAAGAAGCCATTGATTTCAAATTGTATAGATACAATTTAATCATTTAAGATACAATAAAAATAATAACTATGAATTGTTAATTGAATTGTTACAAAAAAAATTTATAATAACTATATAATCATTACTAAGTATAATTCAATTTAACATTGAATATATATACATATATAGTTTAATATATTTTATTATTTAATATTATTAGCAAAACAATTGATTGAAATTACATCCCAATAGATTTATTTCAATTTATTTTTAAGTTGAATGTAACTACGAGTATGTGACTTCTTAAATTTAATATTTATATAAATGTATGTATAAAATAACTCTTTTTTTTTTAAAATGATGTGATATTAATGTTAAATAATGGTATACTTATGTCTGATGAATGAATGGCCGCTCAGGTATTTAACAAAACACTTAATATAACAATTTATTAAATGATTATTAATAAAACAAAAAAAAAATGGAAAATTAAATAAAATAAAATATGTTGAGTGCGAATTATATTAGTTAAAATAGTACAGAATGTTGTACATAATAAATATGGGCGATATGAGAAAAGTCCCGGAGTAAAAGTCAATCAGGAATGTATGATTCACAAAATAAGCCAAAAGTCTATGGAATATTATAACTCTGATAAGTGAGTCAAATGTCCAGTACAAAATAAGAAATAATTCCCCAATACATTTTTGAATATGTGATTAAGCTTCAACTGGCTTCAACATTTTGACCGGAAATAAAGCCGAGATTAAAAAGCGAACAAAGTCGAAATTTATGTTTTTCAAAAAATTTCATTTCTGAAAGTCTACATTTGAACTTTGAATTTAAGTCTAATATCTAAATACATATATAAATAAAATAGTACATATTTATAAATTTATACATGCGGAATTCTATACAGGGTGACCGGAACTCAAAATTCAAGAAGAGTATCGGTAATAGAGGGATTCAGAACGGACAAACAATTGTTCTATTTCTAAAGGTTTCCAAAATAACAACCTTCAAAGTAATTTCTTTACCTTTTTATATAAATAACAATATTTTCGCCCCTGTACAATATAGAAGATTCGTTTGAGTGTCGAAAGCTAGCTATAGTTATGGACAATCATAATCATATCTAAACTTAATAATGTCTTTCTTAGTTTAAGAGTAACTACGACTTTAATTAGAAAAATATTGATATTTTTCACTTTTTTTATTAAATAACTGTAATTTTTGAGTAAAAAACCGTTATTAATGTATAAATTTCATTTTATTTAACTTTTCTATTACTTCCGCTCTTAGTGACCTCTGAGTTCCGGACACTTTGTATACTCGTATAAGAGAACATATTAAAGTTAGTTGCACAATCAAAGTTGTCACCTTTTCCAGAGTATATGAAATTACAAGTGATTTTTAAGTTGGTTTTAAAATATGAATTTTGGAAATAAGGAAAATTCTCGATTTTCGATATAAATTCTAAAATATACCTAATATTTTGTTAATAATATTATAATCAATGTATATATATATATATATGCATAATAAATTTTTTTAATACTTAATTTTAAATATTTCAGTTCATCAAGTTATATAAGTCTCTGGGTTGTTTTTGGCTTACTTATCGGAGTTATAATCCCGCAGAGACTTTTGGCTTATGTTTTCAGTTGTAAGTTTTCGGGGGACTTTTGACTTCGGGACTTTTGTCATATTGCTTTTTTTTTGCAAATTACTCAAATCACTGTTAAAGTTGAAAAATAAAGATACTATATATATTTTGTAGATACTATATGGTTTGCAGATGTTATATGTGATTCAACTAAATTAGTAGTTTGTATATAGTAGTAGTTCTTTTATATACACAAATATATGAAATGACAAGAATATTACGATTTTTTTTTCAGATCAGATCAATTTTGAAAAATACATTTTCAAAACTATATTTGGACATAAACATGATTTTATACAATTTTTTGTACAAATGAATCAATGGAACATTATTTTTAAAAACGTGTGCTATGCGCAAAAATTTGTTGTTATTTTTATAAATATATATTATTAACTAAGTTTAAACTTTAACTAATTTTATTGTTTAATATTTTACAGAAGTTGGGGAAAAAAAAATAATGATGGTTAAAAAAAAATATAGAAAGATTGTTTTTATTTTTATATGATAGTGTTCAGAGAACTCTAGGGAATCTTTTGGCAAATTTACTTCAAAAAAAAAAAAATTAAGGAAAACATGTAAAACTGAAGACTACTTTGGTTCGAATGTTAACATTGTTATATGTATATATTTTCTAATATAAAAATGGAGCAATTTGTGAAATTTTTTTTCTTATTGATTATTTTTGGATATGTTAAGTAAGAGTTATATTCGTTTGTCACTACAATAGGTAAGGTTTTTATATTCAATAATTTGAAATTTAACATGAACAGAGTGCATAATGTATGTAAACTGGAGACAAATCTAGGCAAGTTCTTTTTGAAAAGTTTCAAATTGTAAAATCCACCATTGTCATATTGGTACTCTACATACACAAGTTTAGATAAGCAGATTCTGATTTGCTTAAGTCACTGTCACCTGTAACTTTATAAGTATTTTCTTGGTAATTCAGTTTCCTTATAGCTTATATAGACAGTTAAAATAACTTAAAAGAAAGATTAGTTTTTAAATGGATTCATTTCTAAAATTGATTTGGAAAAGAATTTTGAGAAGCACAAAGATTCCAACTTGAGTAAAAAGAAGACTTAGTACAAAAAATCAAGCAAAACTTTACAGTACATGTTTGTTTTATTATTCCTACTGGAAGTTGGTAATTTTACGATGTTTTCTAGCAAATTAAACCTCAAACTTTCTCATATCAATGATTTTTAAGGTCCAAGCTTTTGTTCACATATAAAAGCTAAGGCTTTATTTTATAAAACAAAATTTCGAGACTCGAAGAAGAAGTTTTGAATTTTTAAGAAAAGTGTGTTGAATCTGGGCCTGAATCTGAATTTACAAAAGTTTGAAAATACTATTGATTCTTTTTTTTGAAATAATGTTATTCAACCATAAAAAAGATTTTAATATTCTAGAAAGAACTGATGAAAAAAGCAAAGAAACTCTGTATGAAACCCTAATTACCATTGAGCCAATTTCGAAAAATAATGAAGTGGTGAAAGATTTTGTATATCTCGGTTCAAATGAACACAGAAGGCAGTAACACCAGCCTGGAAATTAAGCGTAGAATAGTGCTAGCAAAACGTTGTTACTTTGGGTTAAGCAAGCGGTCAAAAACTCTGAGTAGAAAGAAAAAGATCACAGAACACTCATCGTACCAGTTCTGACATATGGTGCAGAATCATAGACCATATCCAACTACGATGAAAATCTGATAGGGTCTTTTGAAAGGAAGATTCTACGTAAAGTTTTTTGGTCCAATTAACGTTAATGGAGTTTGGAGACAGCGACACAATCGCGAGCTGTATGAGCTGTACGACGATACTGATCTCGTAACTTGCATTAAATTCTAACGATTACACTGGTTAGGTCACGCAGTAAGGATGAACAGTGATGCTCCAGCAAGAGCGGTTTATGACTCCAATCCGGAGGGTAGACGCAGAAGAGGTTGACCACATCTTCGATGGAAAGATGGTGTTCAGTCAGACATAAGAATGCTGAATATTGTTGGAAGTTGGAGAGAAGCTGCGCAAGACAGAAGCCAATGGGGGAAGGCCAATGGAGGATAATAATTTGTTATGCTGATAAAGTAAGTAAGTATTGCTTGACATATAGTTAACAGGGCTTGAATCGATCAGGCTGTTATACTGAAATAACGATAATAATTATATAATAATTTTTAGAAAGATGCCCGTTAATTTTATTGAATCTATAATATAAATTTGCAGAAGCTAGAATAATGTTTAAACTATTTAATAAATTGTTCTTTTTCCCAATTTAACCCAATTAGAATTAATTAAAATAAGTTTTTTTTATTCTTCGATTGGTTACCAGTAGGTAAAACATTTTATTAGATTGTTAAGAATTCCAGGTTCTATATCATGGCTTGTAGGCCAATGGCCAATGAACTTACAGAACTTTGGATTCTTATACCAACTAATTAAATAAAATTATTCTCTTAAACCATTTTTATCTTATAGATTATGAATTAAAAAACCACTCTGTAATCTGTATTTTGTAAATTGGTTTAAAAAAAAAAATTAAAGTAGATTAAATTTTCTTTGTTTTCCTTATATTGTTATGTTGTTTTTTTTTTTAAATAAATATATTAAATTATAGGAAAAAATAAATATGGCAAATTATTGAAAAGAAAATTAAATATTAGATCACAATTATTCGATAAAACCCCAAAAAAAAAAACAAAACAATTCTTTTTTAGACTTTAAAAAACACAGTTGGGGATTGTTTGTTTGTTTATAATATCTTGTGGTTTATGGATAAATTTTTTTTTTGTATCAGTTTTAAATTTCCAGGAATAACAATTGATACCTTTCTCTATAATATACAGAGTCTATATTATGTAGATTCAAATTTTCAAATTCTGTTTTTTTTTTGTTATTGGTTCTGCATCTGCTTTCAATTTTCTTATTTTCCAATGTGGTATTGATATTAGCTTTCTTTACACGCTTATATAAAGTATATCTCATGTATACGTGTATATATATCTTAAGATACAATTGATATGAAAACAGTGAGTATAACAGTATATAATATGTATTTGGTTGATTTGTTTTATGCTACTGCACTAATTAATTATATATTATTTGAAATATATATATTTTGTTTAATCAATTTTAATATTATAAATAGTTTTTTTATACGTTTTATTACTTTGAGCCCAATTTAATTGAGAGAGTGTTTAAAAAATATATGTATGCTTTTTAAGTAATATTATTTTAATTTATAATATTATTTAAAAAAGTTTATTAAGTTAGATAACTTATAATTTAAATTTGTAATTATGTTACTGTGATTACTTAAAAAAAAATTGAATTCTTTTAATTCTTTTCCACCTCTCTTAGGGGTATTAGGCATTTTCTAAGTCTTTTAGAGTAAGCTTCAGTTTTGTTAATCATTTGTTCCAGTAAGTCGTTGTTTCCTCCGCTGCAGTTATTGTATAAGGTTATTGATTTACAAATCATAAATTTTGTCCACCATCTATCATCTTAGTGTTCAACTGTAAGACTAATAAGCCTGTCTATACCATAGGTACATATAGATACATATAAGGTCATAATATATTCGTGTTATGAGAATTAATTTACGTCTTTGATTTTCAATAGATAAAATTCAATTTTTGTTTATATTGTAATAATAATTTTGTATTTGAATTATATGGTATTCTATATCTGTGAGTTATATTATCCAATTAAAATATTTGTTCATACTATATATTTGTATTAAAGTATATAATTATTAATTATTGATTTAGCCATTAAGGTTAACCAAGTAGCTTAACAATGGTAGCAGAGTCAAGTCGTAAACCAGATAAAAGTTTTTTCACTTTTACTGGGATTTGAATCCGGGTCTTTTATATGAAAGATCGGTACTCTTACCACTGTGTCATCCAACTATAAGACTTTATAAATATGATTATATAATTAGTTTTTTCACTTTTACCAGGATTCGAACCCGGGATTTTCGTATGAAATGTCGGTACTCTAACCACTGCGTCACCCAGCCATTTGGCTTAATAAATATGATTATGTAATACATTTTTGACTTTATATTAGGGCATAAACTGTTAAGATATATTTATATTTTTACAATATTCTTTTATTGGATACGATCTGACTGAAGTTACAATACCAGACCTTCAACCTAAAAAATCGGTATTTTAATCACTAGGTCACTGATAGGATATCTTACAATTATTACGAGGGATTTGTTATAATCCTAATGTAACAATCACTTCAACTTTAATTTTAATTGCACGATATAATATTACATCGTACCCTAGGGGTATTATGCGGTACACTTGATTATTATGTTTATTTCTTCATTGAATAGAGCATCTAAACTTGTTATAGGTCCTCCAAGTTTCATATAATTTTTTTTAAAGTGTATAATTTTATACCCATCCTTTTTGCCACATTCTGTATATAGCTCAACATACATACAATGCATATGTAAATATAAATTGTTTTGTATTTTAAATGCGAATTATTTGAATTGAAAAAATATTTGTTTTTATTTTGTTACAGTAATTATTTTATTTAATAATAAAAAAATAATATGGATCCAGACTTTATATATTTAACCAATAAGTATATGAAAGTAAGTTAGTAAGTTGAACAAATATTCTATTAAAGTTTTATAATTTTTCCATATAATTGAAAATTAGATCAATACGTAAAAGTGAAATTATTAATGGTTTTTTTTTATTTTTTTATTATATTTTATATTTTCATAGCAATTTGATGCAATTTAATCGAGAGACGTTGTGTAAGTTTAATAGTACATATAATATATATTTTAAATATTTAACATGTATGTAGATTATGTAAGTTAATCTATTAAAATTAATACAAATATATATACATCTTTATTTATGCAAGACGAAAAATTATTAAATTGGAGCATTCTTTTAATTTTTTGATCTTTTATTTGAGGTGTGTTCATTAATATCCATCGAGGTTTGCCAACAAAATATCTATTGTATCTTTAAATTTTATAAGCGCAAAAATTTATTATGAGCTTTTTAAGAATTTATGAATAAATTTTATGATAATATTCATGATTGAGTCTTAAGTTTTATACAAATAAATGTCTGATACACTTTGAATTTCTATAGTAATGCCTCTTTGTTTACAAAATTTTTAAAACACCTGTTCATTTATATATTAGTATATTCCTAATCCTAATCTAGAGTATTCTATTTGTCAAACCGAATTCGAAAATTATTTGATTGTCAAAATATTTCGAAAATCAACACAATTCCACAGTCATTAAACCATTTTGTAACTTAAAAAAGGTTTAAATAGTCTGTGTATATTTTTTTAAGAGTTTACATACATTCAATTGAATTTTTAACTTTTACTCATTTATTACATTTCGCTTTCATTGCATTTTTGCATGTAGACAATTTAAAATTAAAATAAATTCAATTACTATATTGCTACATAAATCAAAAGACTTAGACGAGAAACTTTAAAAAAAAGTTTAAGATAAATATTTTTTGTCTCATATTCCTGTCATTAAATAATTAAATGAAATATTATAAATTTAAAAATTAAAAACTAAAAACTAAAAAAATATTTATTTATGCATAATTTAACTAAATATTTATGTATCAAATAATGTATCAACAGCAATAAGATGAAACCGATTTTTTAATACTCCACATTTAAAATACTCGATTTTAATTAAAAATCTTAAAGTAATTTTAGTAATACGGTATTTGATATAACATAAAAGCATACCATTTTTAGTTAGCTTTATTGCACCAAAGCTGGTAATTTAATTTGTGAGAATACCGTAGCATTAAAGTGCATCTAAATTTCTTAAAAACTTGCAATTTTATGGCATTGGGAAATTTGTGGCAGCTACTCGAACCACCCTTCTAATTCATCTAAAATATTTTGAATTTAAAGAATATATAAAAGAAATTTGTTTGCTGCCACACAAGAAATTTGTGTCAAATTTAAGAATCTAATATCTGCTATAGGTGCGGATATGTGTTCGTTTGTCTATGGCTCGTTCGAAAATTTCAATAATTTGATACATTTTCGATCCACCTTTAGTAACCTACTGTAACACTTAATCCAGATAGCTTCATTGTTTCTTGAGTTGACGGACGGGCATCGTTGAATCGACTGAAGATTTAAAACTGATCAAAGATATATTTATACACATTTATTTCCATATCTAAATTATTTCCTTTTGGTAGTTACAAAACACAGGAAATAAAGACTGAATTTAAGAAATTATTTAAACCAATTTAAAGAAAGTATATTAAATAAAGTTAATTGTAAAACTTCCATCATAAAAGTTGTTTCTTTTTGTTTTTGTAAAATTTTTTTTCAAATCTTTTAAAGTGTAGCAATTTTGTGTTATTTATGTAATAAAAAAGAATATAAATTTCTATTATCCAAATAAAATTGAAGAGTGTTAAATTGTTAATAACAAATAAAAGTTATAAATTTGTGTTTATGAAGTTTGTATTATGTTAAAAGTTATAAAAAATAATTGATATGATAAAATTCAATCGTTTCATGCTCTATTTTCATGCTTTCATATCTCCTTTGCAAAAAAAACTCTATTAAGATTACCTTAGTCTTAAATCCATTTTTAATTTGATTGAAATAATTTTTTATTAATTATTTTTAATAAAACCTTAATATTAAACGTAAAAATAAAATAATGAATTAAAACTTATTACAACTAATAGGTATGCTTTGTTATTTCCTCATATGCTTGATAATTCTAGATTTTTTTTCGAAATTAGAATTTCTTATTACTTTATATAAACTGCTCCCTTTAATACACTCTTTAGCATATAAATTATATATGAACTTTTAGTCTTTTGAGTATCTGGGTATTGGGTACGAAATTGGAATGCCTATTATAAAATGATTCATCCTGATGAAAATAAAATTGAAAGAAAGGCGTTGAAACGCATTCTAATTTCGTGATTAATTATTTAAGAAAGCTTGTATTCTGTAATTTTCACAAATTAGTTTATGTATAGAGCCTTCTTGAAATCAAACTAGTTTGCTGAGCGGGTTTGAATAGTTGCCACACATGGATACACCTTAAATCCTTTGATATAATGCATAACTTAATATTTAATAAGGTTGTTTGTATAAAAATTTACCACAAGAAATTTAGCTTTATGACGCCTTTCCTCCCGTGCAGGTGGTTAGAATAGCTTCCATATACCTTTTTTTTTTCATTACTTAAGATTTAATAAAGATCGGTCTCTAAAACTTTGCAAAAAAAAATTTAGCAAATTTACTTTTACCTAATATTTAACCAATTTCCTTTTAAGCCTTCATTGATTTTCCTTCAAGGACTCCTTGATTTTAAAGTGTCCACTGAAGTAATGAGCTTTAAATCTTGTTTAAGAGCCTTAATAGTTCTACAAAATATGGAGTAGTGTTTTAAATGTGAAAAACTTATTTCTAATTAAAATAATAAAATTTTTGAAATCTGAATATTCCAAAAATTTAAAAAATCTATTTTTCAGCCACTCTTGGGCTTTCTTATATTTCTAATATTTTTCAAATTATAAGGATTTTAACATGCCCCTATATCGTAACATAACACTACTTATAAATTTTTTCCAATGTTCCTTCTAAAACGTTTTCACTACTTGTGATATGACATTGAATATTGTACGAGTACGTCGTGGTTCAAGATTTTTTCACTTACAAAAGTTTATGTGTGTATTTATCGGGGTTAGAAGTTCCTAGATTGGATTTAATATTTTGTTTTACGTAACATTATACTTAAATGACGATTTTGCAAAAAATTGCATTGAAGTAGTTTTTTCAAACCTGAACTCTCGAAGCCATACAAAACTGTTTAAATAACATTTAAAATTTTTAATAATTTTGAAAACATCCGCCATACAGTCTGTCAGTTCATCCTAATGAATGAATGAGTGAAACTAATATGCAATTGAATATTAAACAATTTTCTAAAACGAATCACAATAACTTATAAGTACCTTCAATTTTATACCTTCTATATATTTTAAAGTTAAAAATTGCACCATGTTATTCCTCATTTCTTAATCCCCAAGTTAAAATTAAAAAAGAAAAATAAAACTTATTGTTTTTTTTTATTAAACTATCTAATATTAATTCATTTAAACTTTTATTATTAAACCACTTAAAAAATAAATTGCAACAGTTTATAAAATTAAGTATTGAAATTATGAACATGCACTCATCTTAACTTTAATATTAAAAGAAAATAGATTGCACGTGCCGCTTGAATAAGCATTGGAATTTTTTGTTGCAAAACCAAAAAAAACCCCGATTTAGGATTAATATTCATTATTGGGTACCACACTTTTAAAATTAGTTGGTTCTCAATGTATGCTTTGCTTTAAAGATAAAAGTTTTCCCAAAAAATAAATATATTTATATTTTTATAACCTTTTTTCAACCCATTACCTTTGTTTGTTAGTTACTTTATACAATGTATATTGAATTTGTGTGATAAATAATGACAACAATTACACAAAGTGAGGGAAAAAGCTAAGCTAGTTTTTTTTTGAATTAGAGAGAATCTTGAGATTAAAACTAGTTTAAATCATATTTATAGAGCAATTGCTTTAGAAATGAAAGTTTAAGCTTAAATCGACCGGAACATACAATTCATTTGGAAATATGTTGTATATAAAACAGGTGAAAATATTAAAGTAAGTGGAATCTTTAAAAAGTATTTTGAATATAAGGCAAATTTTAATAACATTCGATTATTTCATAAATGAAAATCTGTAATATGTTAAGTATGAATTTAATATTTAGATTAGACGAAAGTTGTATTTAATTTTTCTTCTTCTTTTATGGCGCTACAGTCCATTGTCGAATTTTGCCCTCCTTAATTGTTTGTAATAAAAATACATATAATAGAATTTAATGGAGATTGGACAATGTAGTTTTTGAAGGTAAGAACAATAGTTAATTATTACAAACTAAATTGTAAGGTTCTTTTACAATGGTTTCCTAAGAAGTTAAGTAGGAAGTGTTTCCCAAAGAGGTATATGAGTTCAAATCCTTTATAGGGTTCAATCATTTTTAATTTGAAACAGTAATTTTTTTATGACCAATTGATTTTTTAAATTTTAATAAACTCGGAAGCTACTAAAAATTAAAGTGAGGTTTGCAAAAAAAGAACAGAAGTTGTTTTTTATACTCCCAGATACCCTTACGAATCCATTATAGGATTTATAATAATATGGGCTTCTAAAATACTTCAGTCACAAGTTTCTACCGTATTATACCGGCTATTCTAAACCTTTTCTAAAATAACTGAAACATTTGCAAAAGTGCATCCCCTATTCTATTACTTTTCTCCAGTTTTACCTGCAAGTTATTTGGAAGGGAATAAAAATATGATTCAAAAGCTTGAAAGTCCAATATTACGAATATTAATCATCTTCCAGTTATTAACTGATAAAATTTGTATCATTACTAATGTCAACTGATAAAATTTCTGAACTATTGTGAATGTTGACTAAATGACATAAATGTCAAAATTCAGTTTGAAATTTATTGTTTTATTTGAAATTCTCGTTACTGAAAACTTAAGTAAAATAATAAAATTAAAAAGATTCACAATACTTGGGTATAGAGACTGTTTTTCTAGGAGATTTTTTTGTCTTACAAATGCCCTTGGCAACATTGTGATTTTGCGCCATCAGCTACACAAATCTTTGTCTTTTTAAATTTATATAATAGAGATTTTCTTAAAATAGAGACTTAAATATCGATTATTTTTAAGAGATTTTAATATAAATCTACTATTTTTAAAACTAATATCAAAGGTCATTTGTAAAGTTGACATTTGTAAAATGACAATTATGCCAAAAAAATTCACAATTGTAAATCCCATACCTGACAAGCGACAAAAACCAATATTTATAATAATGATGTGTAATCGATTTAACAATCGATATATATCGCGTATCAACCCACACTTGACAATCGTAATTTAAGCCTATAAATCTAAATAAAACCTAAATATTGAATTGAATATTAATAAAATATTTTCTATTTTTAAATATATTTAATTACTATTTAATTATATTTAATATTACTTTAAAAATAAAAGCAAAGAAAGCTACATAAGAAATTGTAATTAAACAAAATAATAAACTTTACCTTAAATATATATTAACCTTAATAATGAAATTAAAAAAATTTAAATTTCCCTTAAAATAAAAAAAAAAATTTTAAAAATGATTTCAAGTGGAAAATTCAAATTTAAATTAAAAATACAAAAAGAAGAATTTGAAAAAAAACCAAATAAAATAAACAATTACAAACATCAATTCGTCTTCTTGTTTAAAAAATAATCATTTTAATAAATTTGTAAGTAAAAGTATACGAGTTTTTATAATTCAAATTTGTTCACATTGTGTCAGAATTTCATATAAATACAAATACATACTTTACGATTTATATTATAAAATATGCACATATATATATATATTTACTATATTAAATACTTTTATTGCACGCATCAGTTCAATTCTCACATCACTCATTATTTTTTTAGTCATTTATCAGTTAATCAGCGCCATAACAATCTGCTTTTGGTTTTTATACCCGTGTGACTATAGGACAAAGGGTATAATAAATTTGCCATTACGTTTGTGACGCAGAGAAGCAGGGGCGGTAAATATAGATTCAAGTGTATGTATCGGATCAGAATCGAAAAATAAATCGGTTTAGCTATGTATGTCCGTTTGTCTGTCCGTCCGTCCGTCCTTCCGCACGATTACTCAAAATATAAAGGAGCTAGAGTTTTGAAATTTTCAAAAATTAGTTTTTATGCAATAGCAGTCATCGCCACGGGTTATAGTACCTGCCATACAACTTCTTTTTTTATATGAGCATTGTAGAGTAATGAAGCTGGATGTCTGAAATTTCGCCAATAGTCAAGTTTCTACACCTAATGAAGCTGGGTTCTGAAATTTTGCCAAAAATAGTTAATAGTTATGGCCAAAGCTTCTGCAAAATTTGGTTGTTCTACTGCAGTGGGTTCGAGTAGCTGCCATACAACTTCATATTTCACATGAGTATAACACTACACCTAATAAAGCTCTATGTTTAAAAGTTTTCCAAAAGGAATTCACTGGATGATATAATGTTTATATTACGTTCATACGGGTATCCCTGAGTTGACACAGTCTACTCTACTACACTCTTCCTCGATTTTTTAAAAATTTTAATACTTTAAATTCAATACAAGTAACTTCTGGTTATATAACAACTTATGTGTATGGAATATTATGTTATTTTTATACACCTGTTCCAATGCATATATATATAACAGGTGAAAAAAAACAAACTATAGAAAATACAGGGAATATAAAAACCAAAATAAATAAATTGTTTAATTTCACCCGAAATTTTTTTAAAATATTCATCCAATTCATTCAATCCATTCATCATATACATATCTATTGTCTGTCTATTTTAACTTGCGTTTAAAATTTATTTTCTAATCAAAATTGGTTCAAATATATGTATTAAATATATACATATATGTTATCTAATCTGATATATATATATGCACGTAGATCATAAATTTTTACATTTCTTTTATATGAATTTTGTTTTTTCAAATTATAACATTTCCTTTTAGTTTTTTTTTTGTTACAAGTGTAATGTACAAATGTACTTGTAGATACTTTACAATTAACTTACACGTATATGTAAAAAGCAAATAGTCTCCTTTTACAAACTATAGGTACACTGTTTAAGGAAAACAAAATTTTCAATTAAAATTCCACTTAATAACCATATAAGGTAGGAGGAACAATAAAAAATTAAACATATCTTATAATTTAAGCTGTAGTCTAGTTGTCCAAATGTATTTGGTATAGACAAAAGTTTATATATCTTAAGATTTCTTTTTTTAACTTAAATATCTTGAATGAAGTTTATTAAAGATCTTGCGGGCATTCTAAAGTATGGTAGTGAGGCATAATGAACTTTGAATACTACAAACAGTAGACTACGGACATTTGTAAATACATGCCTTAGAATCATACGTAGGATATTTTTTTTTAGGAAAATTCCGAATACGGACTGCTGCAAAATAACAAGAGGTCAACAAATAGTGCCTAATAGAAAAAGGAAATTAGAAGTGGATAGAACATACGGTACAAAAACAGTTGGGGGACAAAGCAAGAATAGTGTTTTAAAGGAATTTCATTTTGGACACCAGACAGAGTTCGATGAAAATTTCTTCAGTTAAAGCCATATTCAATCAAGATCATAGCGTAGGAAACTATAAACATGACTTACCTAGAGATGTTTAAATTGGAGCATCGCTTTGATAATAAATAAACAATATAAATTTTCTATGCTATGCTCTTGTCGACGCTCTTATCGCAGCTCCAACATAAACCCAAACTTAGGCAATTTATAGTCACGAACACCTGCCCCAAAAAAAAATCAAGAAATTCGCAGTTAAATAAGGAAGATTGTGGATCATATATCTAACTTAATTCATAATTCCAAATTTATATTTCAATTAATCCAATTTCCTATTCCAATTCGGATCCTCAATATCAAACAGCTCCTTTGTATTTAAAGTCCATCCCAAGTTTGGTTTAAAGAAAGGAAAGGGTGGATTTAGTTGGTTAAAAGCTTTCGAAGCCGAATTCTATTTTTAATTTAACTGAATTCTTGTTTACTATTAAAGTGAAAATGTCTTCACTTAAATTAAAAATGTCGTAAGTTAATGTAAAATGTCCTTAGTTAAAATAAAAGTATCAACAGGAAAAGGAACAAAGGCATATGCATTACTTCCATTATTTCCAAATTTATTATCGCAATAGTTTTTCCTCAATTCCACCCAGTGTTCATTAATTACCCTAAATCCCACATAGTATGACACCTAGACTGTCATTGTCAATGACCAAATGTGATTCCAATTTCAATTTAACATATTTTTTAAATACTATTGTTTTTCTTTAGTTTCGCTAACAGTTCACGTATTCGCTCTCGTTACTTACGTATATGAAAATCACTTGTATCAACATTAACAACAACAACAACCAGAGTAATTTGAGTTTGGTATGACGAGTGGTACATGATTCGATTTTAACTGGCGGAAGAAAATTTCCGGTTATTTTTTTATCTTTGTTTTTGGTTTTTTTTTTCTTTTTATGACCATAAAAGAGATGCAGAAAATTTCATTAAAAAAGAAAAAATCATTTACGTTTTTGCATAATAATATTGTGTTGGCTACTAGATGCCAGTTGGGGAAAATTGAAGAAAATATAAATTAATGAGAATTGAAAAATATTGAGATTATTGAAAATATAATTTATAGTCTCAATTTGTGGTTAACTTTTAAAAAAGTTACATATTGATTTAAATTTATAATTTCTGTTTTTTTATTGAATCCTATGGATTTTTCAAAAAATAATTCCAACTGATTAAGTCAATATGCCGCTTATTAGTTTATTTTAAGTTTATACAATTTCCTCCCGAATTTTATCAATAATTTGAGAAAATTTTCGAAGGAAATTAGTTATAAATTGAACAGTAGGATAGTTGAAAAGTAACATAGTATTAATTAAATTTCAAAAGTTAAAATTTAAATAAATATTTATTTAAATTTGTTATATTATTTATGTTTATTATTTATTTGTATTACCAAACATGGTTTACAATTTCTTTTTTATTAAATGTTTTAATTATAAAAATTTAAGATTTGCAATATATTTGTTTGAATAATGGAAGCAGTTTAATTAAAAATTGGGAATTTAATAACAATAAGTGAAAGTTTTATTGATTAAAAAATTTAGAATTTAATAAGAATTCCTAGACTTATGTTGAGGTATACCTATCTTACTAAAATGGGTAACTTAAAATCATATTTTTTTGTAAATTTTTCAACGGTCTTACAAGTATGTCGTGAGATAATTTTTATGTTCAAAGTTTAGGGCTATGTGGTACAGTGGTTAGAGTTCCGACATTTCTTATGAAAGGCGTGATTAAATTTAATTTAATAATATAACTCACAGATACAGAAATACCTTATAATTCAAATATAAAATTATTACAACATAAAATAGAAATACAGGGTGTGGCGAAAGTCACGCCGTGTGTAAAAATATAATAGCTTTTATTGTATAATATGAACTTTGCATGATTGAAATTCGAATTATGAAAACTAATGTCAGATAAATGACCACCATTTTCATTAATGCAAAATTGGGCCCTTGAATGAGCATTTAGCATTACAGCACGCCAAGTATCGGCCTCTATTGCCCTATTCACAGTTTTAATATTGTGCTTTAATTGCTCAATATTTTGAGATAACCCCATAGGAAATAATCTGGCGCAGTCAAAATTGAATTCTGAATTTCATGACATAACTTGGCCTAAAAAATTTCCCTAAGAAGAGTAATTGTGGCACGGTATGTTGCTCCATATTATTGGAACGAATTGAAGGAAGCTACAGGGTGCACAAAATTATTAATCATAGTAAGTCACTTGTTCCCATTTACTGTCACAGAATTATCAACTTTATTCCTAAAGAAGGATGGGCTCTTACCCTTTGTGTTGCCACCCCACATCATGATGTACAGTTGAGATAGTGTAATTGGCGCAGGTAAACCACTCTGGCCTTTGCAGTACTTTGTTAAAAAAAGGCAGTAAAATTAAATGACCATTGGGAAAGTGCACATTGGTTTGTTTCTCGTTGGTGTAATTTTGCATATTGGTGTAACAAGTTTCTTTGACTTTTGGCCCACCCTCGTATAGTACAAAAAAACTGTATTTATTGAAAATCCAAAACCTTTTTACATGTTGTAAGGCCTAATAATATCTTATGTTAAAATTGTGTGTGGAATTCTTTAAGATCAATTCTAATAATAGGAATATAATTAGGTACCCCCGGTAACAGAGAGCCTTATTAGCCTAACAGTTGTACAGTTAGCACCTAAAAAAAAAGAAAACATCAAAATTAATTATTAGTACAAAACTGGTCCTAATCTGTTCCAAAGAAATCAAGAAATTCATGCCTCTTCTCAAAATTTTTCTGTGTACAATAAGAACTAGTATAGATGCTTAAATTGAATCACTAGCATTTTTTTCAAAAAGTCAAAATTTCGTTTTTCTTTTGGAATCAAGTTTCCTTGTGATCTGGCTTGGGAGATTGAAAAATTAAATGTATAACTAATTTCAACAAACCACTTTGTATAGAAAATACTAGGCTACTTCTATGACATGCTTGAGGCTTGCTATAAAAGAAATTTGATAGAGTCCATTCAAATTAGTATTACTTATATATGAATTTCAATATTAATATAGACAAGTTTTTGAAAACATCTTGACAAACTCTATAACTTTTGTTGCACTACTTCCAGATTTTTCTGCTTGGATGCTGAGGAAGTTTTGAAGTCTTTTACTTCGAGAGTTAGCGATAACATGACTTCTTTAAAATATGTGATGTAAAACAATTGACTATTTAAACGCCTGTGATTTAAGAACTTTCTAGTTTTATAATTAAATCACCTGTTTAGGTTGACAATTGCATATTTTAAATATATTCAAAAATAAAATTCCATTATGCTAATAAAGTAAAATTAGCATTAAAATAAAATTTGATTTTTTTATTATATCAAAATGAAAAACTTTGTATATAATTTCCCCATCATTAAATTTAAATCTCAAATAGAAACTAAATTAAATTTTTTTATTATATATGCAAAAGCTGTATAGCGGGAAAAAGCTCATTAATCATAATTGTAAATTAGATGTACTTAGTTAAAGTTATCAAAAGAAAATTACATAAAATATTTAAATATTTCATATACAAAAAATTTTGAATAAAAAAGAAATAAAAATACAATGTAATGAAGTTATTAAAATAATAATATAAAGTTAAAACAGCATATGGGTGGCAGGAGACAGAATCTAATTTTTTAAAGATTTTACTAGAATTTGTAATTTTAGAGTGAAATAATGAAATCAGAATTAAATCTTCAATTTTTTTAGGAGAAATTGACGTGATGTTTGACGTATCATTTGGTTAAGTGAATTTCGTTCGAAAGAGCTTTTTCGCTAATTGGAGTAAATTTGGACCATCGGTTACTATGGTAACAAGTTCAATATTGCAGTTTCTAACAAATAAAAACCCTTTTCTAAAATATTTTTATATTTGTTATGCTCAGGCTTTCAAGAAAATTTTTGATCTTTATTAAAAAGAATATGACATGGTGCCACTTTAGTTTCAAGTTTTTCTTGATTTCAGAGAATTTAAATAATATTTAAAATTACAAATGTCAATGACATTAACAAATTAAACATTGTCGCCACTTCTACCATTATTTAACTTTTAGGATTTAATATTTTAAGCAAATTAATAGAACTTTTCTTCTATTTGGCTTTTTAAAAAAGTTTTCTAAAGTCAATTTTGTTAAATACATGAATCTATATAACCGCATGACATTTTGCAATCACTGACCACCCACTTCATTCAGCCAACGTATTTTTCGGCTATTTTAATATGCAAGTCACTCTTTGACTATTGAAAAAAATTACAATAAAATTATAATATTAATTTAATTCTTTGTTTTTCTATTTTTTGTTTTTTTTTATTATTAATATTTGTTTTAAGTACAAAGAAAGTGACAGTACATTAACCCACATACGCATGTCGCGTTAAAAATTAAAATATAAAAACAAAGCGTTGAAAAAAAAAACCAAACAATTATTTTACACTTGTTTTGTTTACATAAAATTTTGAAAAAAAAAATTATATAAACAATAACATAAAAACCAATGAAGTAATATTTTTTGAAATTAATGTACGTTATATGCGTAAAATTGATAGTCGCTTTATGAATTATTTTTTTTCACTCTCAAACTGTTGGTTGACTTGACTATAAATTGGAGTAGAATTTTTTTAGCATGTTTCTAAAAAAAATGTTTCCAAATATAGGTATAGGTAGACTGATAGATAAACATAATATTATATGATTCCACAAAATACTTTAAAAACTGTATAACTACACTTTAGATAAGGCATGGAAATTTTTCAGTTTGGAAAATAAAGCATCGCTCTTTAGGGGTCGCTATAGGTTTTCAAAATTTAAAAAAATAATAAACCCATATTCTAAAAATCCGTGAAACCCAAAGGTTTCCCACAAACCAAAATAATTGCTAGATCAAAACTAATGGTTAGTCAATTGTGCCTAGTGTTAATATGGTATAAAAGAAATCAGATGTTTTTTCAAGGGTCAGAGTAATGATCCTCCACTATTGGTAGGAATAAGGCGCTTATCACTACCCTTGCAAAAAAAAATTAGAATATTTTAAATATTACAATTCTTCTTCTACTGGACTTTTTTTTAATTTGAAATCGAACGCGTATAAATTTTATATAAAGTTCCATTTAAGAAGTTTTAGAGTCTAGTTTAAGTCTTTCTAACAAGTGCGTCTTCAAAATCCCTTGTTTTAACATACTACTTTAAATTTTCCATAAATGTTTTTAGAATTACTAATTTTTTTTTGGGATTCGGCAATGATTTCCAAAATCAATTGCTAATATACGTGATTTGTGTTGTAAGTTTTGGTAAAAAAAAAACCGATCAAAGGAAAATGAAATAAAGTATGTATGTACTATGTCGTCATTTTTGGTAAAAGTATACTACATTGATGTGAAAGAAAAATGCAAGTTCATTTATTTATAAAAATATTGGTAATGAGGGCACTTTTATTTTCTTCTTGTTCCGGTCCGGTTATAATTTTGAGTTTTATAATACTACGTATGTATTTGTGTATTTATATATGCCTCATATTTAATCCTACCGATTCATATCACTCGAATCGGTTTAGATTTTGTCTGAAGCAAGAAGAAGTTCCTCTACCTTAGTTAAGTTTGTGTGAATGCTTAGTAAAATTTTTTTACAAAACATGGGTCATAAAATTAGTATTTTATTTTTTTTAAACTTCATTGATTTCGGAATTTACTTTCCACTAACACTTCACAAGCAACGTGTTTAATTTATCTTATATGCTTTAGAGCAACAAACTGTTAGAAATCTGTAGAATAATATGAATTAATGCTTTTCAAATTTAAAGGCTGAAGTGAGGTAAATAATTAGATTTTTATTGAAAATAGTTAAAATTTGTAGTATGATGCCAAATAAATAGATGGATACGATGAAGGTTTGCAAACACATCTTTAGTGTAATCTAATGGATCATATCCTTTTTGAAATAAAGTATATTAAATCGAAATTTCGTTTCATACAGCATAAAGCAACATTTGGTTCTAAAAGTTTGTAATATAGAAATTATAAGCTTGACAATGCAAAGCAACTTTGTCAATATTTTCAAATCCTTGCCCAACCCCATAAAGAATATTGCGCACCAAGTCATTTAGACCAAATTTTAGTTTCGTTAATCATAATTTACACTAAGATTTTAAATACACAAATGCTATGTTTTCTGTTTCCTAATTAAGTGCACTGCTATAAATCACCGTATAGGTACTTATGAGTAATTAAATTTTGTGTTATAAAATTTTGAACCTTTTTCGTGTATATATTATAAAAATGTTGTATGCGTAAATGTTGTTTTTTTTTCAAAAAAACTTTGTTAAAATTTCGACATTTTTTAAATATAGAAGCTCGTAGTTTTGAAACGATAAAAGATAGAAATTGAGTAAAAGAGGATTTCTTAAGCTTTAGAATATGGCTTGCGTATTCCTTGATTTGCAAAAAGCATTCGATTGTTTAGACCATGATATTCTACTTATGAAATTATCTAATCTAAGTTTTAACAATAACTAACAGAATCTTTTTAAATCATATCTCTCTAATAAACAACAATTTGTTCG
The DNA here is from genome assembly GCA_963082915.1 of Dolichopus griseipennis. Lineage (NCBI taxonomy): Eukaryota > Metazoa > Arthropoda > Insecta > Diptera > Dolichopodidae > Dolichopus > Dolichopus griseipennis. Next base: position 339,775,918 of record OY720441.1, on the reverse strand, counting down.
CATCAACTCTTCTCAAAATCAGGCAAAGACAATTAGAAAGGGTAAGACAAATCTCCAGGGTTCTATTTTAGGTCCTGACATCTTTCAAATATATATTAATGATATATGTAAGCGAAATTTAAAGGGAACTCTTCAGCTTTACGCGGATGATCCTGCACTTAAATATGCTGAAAAAAATTAGGTTGACTCTGCAAATGCAATTAACTGTGATTTAGAAATCATCAATATATGGCTGGATAAACATCGTCTACTCTTCAATGAAAAAAAAAAAACCATAATAAAACTACAATTTTCGTGATATTTGTGTATCCACAAAATTTTGGATACAAGACTGAACATGCACATGAAATGACAATTATGCTTTTTTTTATGTTTATTTTAGTGTTTAATAATGTAGGTACGAAATATAAAAATGGAAGACGCAACGTAATTCACTAATACTAAAATACCAATTTAATACTAAGATCACTAATTTGAGACAATGTGTTAAAGGCGATCGGAAATAAAACAAAACACATTGTATTACAGATACACTGTCTTTTACATTTGGGACTTGGGTTGAATGTTTTTTTATACTTTTCCGATGCCAACCATATTCTCTCACTTAACTTATTTGAAATCACTGTAGAGTAGTTCGTCAAATTTGATGATAAATAAATTAAATATTTTAAAATAAAATTCAATCAAAACAATAAAGAGATATCCCACGTTTCATTCAAGAAAATTTGATATATTCCGAAAAATATGTAAGTTTTAATCCCATATGTAATCGGGAAACCCTTTTGTTAAGTTTTAAAATTATCAATAAAACATTAAAACACAATTTCAACTTAGATAGGATAGAACAAATCAAATTACTATAAAACGGGTAAAAAGAAGAACAATTGTCTGTACAACTGTTTAAAGGCGTACAATAATCTTCCAAACGAAATGAAAGCCATAAACAATCTCCTTGTTTTCAAAAAAGAAGTAAAAATTTTTTCAGGTGATTCGCATAATTTAAACTAGTTAAATAAAATTTAAATAAACTTAACTATGCCATTGAAAGTTATCTTTGTAGTCGAATACATTTTGTGTAAGATAAGATAGTATTAATGTAAAACTTAAAATCTAAGGTTTGTGGTCTAAATTAGTAACCTAATCTCTATTGTTACTTACTTCTAATTAGTTCTAATCCGGAATGTTAATTAATTTTAATAATTTAAAAATTATAATGTAGTCAATATCACAATTAAAATTACAACTAGAAGAAATTTCAAATTAAAATTAATTAAAAACTAATATAAATGTATCACTAACTGACAGAATGAAAAATAAAGCCATAGACAGAGGCAAGTTCAATTAAAAGTATATAAAAAATAAAAATAAATTTAATGTCAAACAAAAATATATTTCTAGCTTTTAATAAAATTAATATTAAATAATTGTTATACTTAATTAATTTATTGTAAATTTCATATTGATATTAAAGAAAATAAATAAAAACAATACATTTTAGAACTTTTTCACATTTTAAAACTTCGAAATTTTAAAAATTTTTTCTAAATTATAAAAATAAAAAAATATTTTATTAAATTAACAGGAAAAGTCATTAATCAAAATATAACTGAGATATAAAAACTAAACTATATATATATATTTAAATTGAATTTCATTAAAGTCATAACATTAATAAAAAGAGCACAATGTACTCACAAATAAAAAACTTAAAGGTATTTGAAAAATTATTTTTAATTTTCATGCTTTTTTTTGTTCAAATTACAGCATAACCACCCACATAGTTGAAAACCATAGAAAATAAACTACAAAACAAACACAAAAAAAAAAAAAACAAGTGATGAAAAAAAACCAAGGGTTTTTAAAAAACCACATTTTCAAATTTATATTGTATTACATACTGAGTTTAACTTTGATAATATTTACTTGGAAATAGTTACTGCTTCCTTATAAAATTTACTGCTAACAGTAAAGTTTTTATTTTAAGGTTGTCACATGAAATTGTGAATTCCACAAAAATTTGGAATTTTACTTAGAATTATACAATCTAAGCAAAAATGGGTAAAACTGAGAGACACTTTCTTCAATTTAAGGAACCGCTTTTAAATTTAAGAAAAACCTTTAACATATGTTAAAATATAATGTTGGGCCTTTAAATTTTGTATATTAATAAAAAAAAATTTGGACAGGTATTCAAGTTACAGGTGCTTAAAAATAGCAAAATTTAAATTTTCGAGCCCTTATAGCTCCTAAACATGGGGCTTGACAAAAAAACTTTGTTAACCGACTCCTATTAATTTCTGAGTATCTAACTTCTCCCATATCTAACAGAACTCTTGTTATAACAATTTAAATATAGGGCTTTTTCTAACTTTGGGGGGCTGTAGCCCCGTAACAGGTGGGGCTACAGAAAAAAATTCTCCTACAAAATTATTTTTTTTGCTGAAACTACCCATGGTGAAAATTTCTTTATTCTATTTCAAACGGTGTAAAAGTTTTTGTAAACATACGGACGGACAGAGTGAAGCTATATAGGCACATTTTTACAAAATTTTTTGAAAATGTGCCAACAAAATAAAAATTAAAGTACATAACATAAAGCAACATGTAATTACAATTAAAAGAGTAATGGACGAAAAATCAATTTAGAAGTGTTTTGATAAAATGATTGTTTACTTTTTAATGGTGTTTATTTGTTTGTTTCATTTACTTTCAATTTTCAAATTAACTATTGCGAATGAACTTTAAAATGTATTATAAATTTTATAAAGTTTTTTATATTTTTATGAATAAACGATGATTATGTTATAACAATTTGTAATGACCTTGGTACATATTGTTTTTTTGGAATGAAAATAAGAAAAATTGATTTTTTAGAATTACAAAAAATAATTAAAAAAAAGTATCTTAAAAAAGTACTCGAATATTTACAAAATCAATTACATTTCGTTGTAATACTATAAATTTATTGTTAATTTTTCAGAAAGACAACAGGGGGCACAAGATTGGTTAAATTGCTGACATTTATTCGAGGCCTGGTTTCAAATCTCAGAAAAAAAGTGAAAAACTTTATTCTGCTTTTAGTTGATTTTGGTCGATTCAATGGTACAACTAAAAATTATTAAACCTATATCAGTACCTTATTTTCTTTTTCAACATGTTATTGGACCTATATATGGTATAGAAGGTTTATTGGCCTAACAGTTAAAATAAGTTAGCACGTATGAAAAAAGGACAATTAAAAATGATTTAAAAATAAGTAATTAGACAGCAACCACATTTGTGTAACAATTATTTTGGAATTGCATATTTATAGGCGAATATTGAATAATTCATATAGTCAAAAATAATTGGGTTTGGATCAAACTGAAAGTTCTTCTTTAATGTATATACATTGGAGTTTAAAAAATTAGGAGTAAATAAATGGAATGTTTAAAAATTTAAATACTTTTGAAAATTTATTAAATAATCTTAAGTAGGTAGTTAAAGTAGTAGGTAATGTTTTTATAATCTAATGATTAAAAAAAATTAAAGATTGATCCTCTTATGTTTTTTTTTTTTTTTACACGGTAGTCAAACTCTAGGAACGAATTCCTTTACACATAAATAGAATATTAGATATGTAGGCTTGGCTATGGAGCTAAGGAGTTAGACGGAAAATAGGATGGAAGAGGAGGTTTGGGTGGTAGGTTAGAAACTAACTTCTTTAAGTTCTTTTTAAAACGTTGCAAATTGTATAATGGTCTATTTCTATCATAGGGGAGTACATTGTTTAATATAATAATACTCAAATGTTAAATAAACTTTACCAATTATAATTTTAATTTATCACATATACCATGTTCTTAGGTGTTATCACATACCTTTTATTTTTTTAAAGAGTTTAAAAATTGATTTGCTTAGTGCAATTTAGTTTGGAAATAGCGGACCGGAATTGTCAAAAGAGTTTGCAGATAATTTAAAGAAAATGTTTGTTTTTTTAAATAGGGTTATTTATTTCTAAGACACTGAATTTTGTCCTATTCGACTAACAACGAAATCCGATTTCTCAATCTGCCTCTATTACCTCGAATTGCCGTTGTATATATCAGTTCACTAGTAAGCTTGATATAGGGATGCGTCATGCGGAAGTGTTTCTAAACAATATGATGGAACTGACCTTTAACTATTGGTTAGCTCAATATCCTAATAATCCCAATACAACCCTATAATAAGCATCATCAAAATATTTAACCTCTATATAATCTAATTAAATTAGTAAATAAAGTTCATAAACTTTGTTTATAAACAATTAACAACAAGTACTGTGCATGTAATCAATTTTTTTTTTGTATATAAACTTCCAGTTTGTGAATATTATGCAAAAGGCGGTCCCTTAAAATCAACTAAAAGAAAATTAAATATTAAAATAAAAAACCGTATTTAATTTAATTTATTTTAAAAGTGAAAAGAAAGTAATGAAAATACTCTATAATTTTCTAGGTAATAAATTTTTTAAAAATAATTGCAGAAATTTAACTATTTTTAAATAAGTTTTTCTTATTTTCTATAATAAGTTTAAGTTTAAGGCCGTTTGATGTTGGATTTTCTTCATGTATGATGCATTTTAATATGCAACACATTTAAAATATACGTTCATTGGGTAGTTTGGTGAATTTTGATTGTATATTTTTTTTTATATTATAATAGTACTTTTAAATTTAATGATAAATTTATCATTGCAAAATACATAGCTACAAACATGTATAACAGTTAATAAATGTTAGGTATGATAATGTTAGGTTAAGATTAGTTGTATCTTAAGATTAAATACATTATTTTATAGAAAAATAAGTGATGAAAAAAACCAAGGGTTTTTAAAAAAGCACGTCAAAATTATGAAGACATGTGGAGCCAAAAACTTTGCAAAAATTGAATTTCGCATAACAATTAATTTAGTATCGTATGGCAACACTATGTACCTAAGCGATATATCTTCCTAAAGCCTATAAAAGCAGCTCTATTTTACAATTTCAAGATTGACAAAAAAACCTATAGAACATAGGGTTTAAATGAAGACCTTATTTTGGAATTGGGGGTCGCTGTAACTTCGTCCCCTTTCAAAAATAAGAAAAACCTTTGACACATGTTGAAATATAATATTGGAGCTTTGAATTTTGTATATTACTTTGAATTTGAACAAGTATTCAAGTTAGAGGTGCTTAAATATAGCAAAATTTTAATTTATGATGCCCTTTTTATATACAGCTCGTAAACAGGGTACGTGACAAAATCATTGTATCACCATGACAACCCTAAACATTTGGTTTTTAAAAATTTATAAAGCTTATAAAAACAGCCATCAGAACTCTTGTTATACCTAACAATTTAAATAAAAAGCTTTTTCGGACTTTTGGGGACTGTAGCTCTGCAACGGGTGGGGCTACACAAAAAAGTTCTTCCATGAAATTATTTTTTCTTGCAATACCCTAGTTGAAATTTTTTTTTCTCTATTTCAAACGGTGTAATAGTTTTTGTAAACATACGGATAGAAGTACGGACAGACATACGGACGGCTGGACGGTCAGAGTGAAATAAATAAGCATAATTTAAAAAAAATTTTTTTTTAATTTGCTAAAAGGTACTAAAAAATATATGTAAAACACATGAATTTTGAAGGAAATAACAATTTTCATTTAAATTATATATGTATATACTATATAAAATTTTTAAATTGAAATAAATTATATACTATATAGTATATGAGTGTAAACAGAGTATAAATAATAATATGTAGATTTTATTTTTTATTTAAGTTTTTTATTTAAAAGTAAAAAAAAAATTTAAAACAGTTAATGATTGAATAATATAAAGCAGAGGTGTTTAATTTTATGATACTAGAAATAATAGTTACCTTTAATTAATATATAGGTGATTATTATTATGAAATTTACTTGGATTATTATGCCTATTACAACTATTATGGATATTATTATACTATTACATATTAGAATATGTGTAGGTCTAAAGTATTTTTTTTTTTTGCAAAAGGTAGAAGATTTATTTTTGAACTTATATGGAATAAATTAAATTTAATTATACATCAAATGATGAGTTAAAACACTTTTTTAATCTTTTAAAAGAATCTTCTGTATAAAAGTCACCGCAAGCAATTTTAGATTAATCTGTCTGATTCCCTTTTAAAGAAGTTACTTTTCAAGACACTAAATGCATATTATCCAGCCTATGAGTTCTAAAATATTAAAAAATTATTGTAATTTGCAAAATGAAGCTGGAAATATTTATAAATAATTTTTTTTTACTTCTGGGTAAATAGAAAATTGTATAACAGCAGGTTTTAAGTAAATTAATATAATTGAGAATTATTTTATTAAATGATTTTTGAAGATATAATTATTTACTTATTGGTTTTCCTTTAAAGTTGAAGCGACATTTTATGATATATACAACATTAAGTTTACAGGCATACGATCGGCATACTTATAGTTTAATTAAGTACTAACGTATAATCGGATTATTTTTACTATAATTTAAAAAAAAAATATTTTAATGAGTTTTACATACTTTGTCTTCTAGATTTAAAATTATTTAAAGATAGAGGATTGACTGAAAATAACTTGTAATCGGTAAATAGTTTTTTTAAACGTACTTGAGATAAGGTTAAAAGTTAACCATTTTGTTGACTGAACTTTTAACTTTAATTTTATTGTATAAATTTTAATGAAATAATTAGAAATTTATAATAAGTTAATTTTAGTTAAAAAATATTTTAAAAATTTGTTTGTATATCAATATCAGTTTATATAATTTGTTTGTATCTTAATATCTTGTTTAAATGTACTAAAAAACGTTGACAGTTGGACTTTTATTAAAATCACAATAATTTTTTTGATATTACAAGCTTGCAATTTGAATGTGTTGGGGTTTTGTAAAATTTTTTAATTTAGATAGTAATGTCTTAAAATAAAACAAATAATGCAACAATAGTAAATCGATGCAACCGACTTTGTAATACCTCACACTTGATAAATTCATTTGAGAGTTCCATGAACCTCAACTTCAACTAATATCAGATTCAGGAACATTAAGCAAAAAAGATAGAACTACCTTGTAGCGAATTTTAAAATTTCTATATTTATTAATTTCGAAAATATGCTTGTTATACCTTGGAAGGTATGTAGAAAATTCGTCAACCACCACAGCAATAAATCTTATATCTTAAGGACATAATATAAATAGGACAAAACACCAAGTTAATATTAATATCAAGTTAATATCTTTTTTAATTGCGAACATGAGCTTGTTATATCTTTTGAGGTATGTGGAAAGTACCTGAACCACTACTGCAATTAATTTCAAATCTTAATGATATAATATAAATAGAATAAATCGCCCATTTACCAAATATCAAGTTAACATCTTTATTAATATCGAAGATATGCTTTTAAGTCTTGGGAGGTGTGTATGGTATACCTTAAAACAAGTGAAAACATAAAGAACACCTTTGTACAAAATTTCAAACATATTTATTTTTTTTGGAGATATATTCGTTTGTCCTTAAATCGATTAGAAGCTTCCGGAATTCGAACCGATTTTGTCTTTAGTAACCTATCTACTGAAAATATTTTGAAAAATCGAATTAATTATTTTATACTAGACTCTAATAACAATTGTAATATAAATTTCAATTATAATTTCAATTCAATTGAATAAAATTAAAAAATTTTAATATAAAGTCTTAAGGGTAGAAGCATTTATACTAATATTTATTTTTGCCCTCTAGTTGCACATGAAATTCATAAATTTTTTTTTTATTTATAAGTAATCTAATTTTGCTTATTATGTTATAGATTCCTTGTTAATTCAATAAAATTAATAAGATAAAATAAAACATAGACAAATAATTGAATTTTATTTAATTTAATTTATTTGAATTTATATAGATACTATTTTATTGAATACGTATATTGTATTATTATTTACAGAAAATATCTTTTGAGAGTGGTTAATAATATTTTAGTATGTTTTATAGATATTAAATACAATAAAATTTATATATTTCAGTTGTATATATTACTTATTTTCACTAAAGCAATTGCATAGTATATGTATTAAAATTTACAGTCTGTTGTTTATTGTTAAATATTACTTTAAAATGGTGGTGAAAGAATATATTAAAATCGAGCTCAGGCTTGAGTATCTTAAAAGTTATACAGAAGATCCTTTGAATAATTGGTTATATACTTTATTAAGCATCAAATCATATATTGTAACTTTTATTTAACATATATAATAAAATGATCAAAATATAAATCAGATCCCAATTGAAAACCGTGTCCCAAATTAAGATTTTTGTTTAGACATTTAGCTTAATGCAAGCTTTAGTTGTATTTTTAATTAGAGAACTGTCACTAACTTTTTAAGTCATGATTTACAGGTGTTAGTAGGTTAGTAAATGATAAAAATTATAGTTAAGTCCTTGCAAGCATTCATGACCAGGTTCAGTTGCATTGGATTTGTTACCGGGAAATGGTTTCAGGAGTTAGGTAAAGCTGCAGTTATAGTATTAGATCTGTGAATCTTTAATTAGTTTAAGCTGTATTGAACTCATTTCCAGGACTTAGTTTTGTCAGTTACGGACCCGTCTTTTTTAAGAGTTAACTGTTCAATTGTTAGGCTAATAAGCCTGGTCTATACCATAGGTACATGTTGGAACAGCAGGTCATATTATATTCGTAAATATAAAATACCAAATTTGTTTATATTGTTATAGTCGAGTCGAAAACCAGAAAAGTTTTTCACTTTCAATGAGATTCGAACCCGGGCCTTTCGCAAGAAAGGTCGGCACTCTAACCACTGTGCCACCCAGCCGAGATGGCTGTAATTCTCAAAAAAAATCATTAATGGAATACTTAATTTTTAAATTTTAAAAGCTATTCAAAACTTTGACTGAAAGTGAATGAATGATTTTTAAAATTCATTTTCTATCTAGAATCCCCTTTGTACATTTAGATTTAAGTAACAAACTTTGGGGATGTAAAACTCCCAAATTTCGACGCAACACTTCACTCAATTTAAAAATTTGAGTTTTCTTAACTTTCAGGCCGCTAGAGGTACTCAAAATTTGAATTGAGCTATGAGTTGAGTTTGCCAAATGAGCCCTCTCATTTACAACCCTGTAACAAAGTATTTCCTCTTTATTAACAAGTCGTCTATCAATGCGAATTATAATAAAATGAATTATTAATTTGATTATCAAACAATTTATGACAATAATTCATTATACCCGTGCATACATACATATATGACATCGGGTATATTAGATTTGCTCCTCCGTTTGTAACGCATCGATCTAGACGAGCTAGATATAGTGTCAAGGGTACGTATCGGCTCAGAATCGAAAAATGAGTCGATCTAGCTATGTGTGTCTGTCCGTCCGTCTGTGTGTCAGCACGATAACTCAAAAACTAAAAGAGCTACAGTTTTGAAATTTTCACAAAATATTTTTCAATCAATTTCTAGGTTCTCTATTTTTTTTGGTTAAGATCGGACCAAAACTTCGGGTAGCTCTCGAACAGCTAACTTTTTTAACTCCAACATTTTCATACAAAAATTTTAAATTTTGCTATGCATCTTATATTTAACATGAAATTATATGAATTTTGTTTTTTTTTCTTTTTTTGTTTTTTGTTTTTTTTAAAGATAACGATTTCGAGTTAGGATTTCATATGACTTAAATGATGCGTAGTTTATTTAAGATAAGCAAAAAAGAACACAAAGATTTTTTTTAAGTAAATGGCTTATTGATATTGATAGATATAATGATTATGAATATGATGATTAATATCTATCATGATGATTATTATATGAATATGATCATATGAAGCTTGTTTTGCTTAAGTTGAATATATTCGTGAATTAAAAATTAATTAAAAGAGATAGAATTGAAAAATTAGAGCTAGAGTTTTGAAATTCACACAAAACATTTTTTGGACATTTTTGAGGTTCCCTATTCTTTGTGGTTAAGGCCAGACCAAGGTTTCGGGGAGCTGCCACACAACTTATTTAAACCAATATGAATTTTTTCAAAAGTGGTTATACCAGGAAGACAAAAATTACACACGGTTAGTTTTATAGTGAATCAAGCACTTATATGGAGTTTCAAAATGTTACGGCTCCATTTTCGGGGGGCTGCCATACAACTTCTTTGCATCAATATGAATTTCTTGGAAACTGATTATACTACGAGGATGAAAATTACACACTGTTAGTTATATAATGAATCGAGCACTTATATGAAGTTTCAAAATGTCACGGCCCCATTTTCGGGGGGCTGCCATCAGTGCCGGCGCTACGCTTTTAGGCGCCCTGTGCACTTTTTGAAAACGCCGCCCTGGAAAAGTTCGTTTCCACATCACCCTTGAGGTAGAACTTTCAATGCATTTTTTTTAAAGATAGGTATATTTGAGTCTTTTTGAGTCTCGTTGTTATTAATGCGCCTTAAATGTTCCGATAAAACTGGGTCAAATTTTGCGATGGCTTCCACTAACTTTAGAAAATTACCATTATTTTTTTTATATAAAGTATCCGAACCACCTCTAAATGCTAAAGATTGCACAGCGAGAAATTCTACAAAAATAAAAGTCGTTTCAAGACATCTCGCCAATGTTGATAATGCTTAGCATTGAATTTTCTACCAGATGAAACGGGAAAAGCTATGTTGTCTATTTGTTTGGGACCTTTCTCTACTAAATAACTAATTATATTATCATTTAGATCTGGCCAAATTCCGGGATCTTCTAAACTACAAGAAATATCACTTAAGGAACTAGATTTATTTGATTCTAATCTTATTTCTTGAAAATTTGAACAGCTAGGTACAATTGCAACATTTTGAGCATTTAAAGTATCTGTATTTACATCAGAGTTTTCTCTGCTAAAAAATGAATCTAAAGCATTTTTCTGTTTATTTAGAGAAATTTCAACTTGCTTTCTTTTTTGTCTATAAGCGTGACCTGACAATTTACGTTTTGTTGACATTTTATAAAAATAATTCAAAAATAAAAGGTTTTACTAATAAAATAAAAATGTACTTACAAATTACAATATCTTTAAGCTTTAATGCACTAAATTTAAAAAAAAAACAATCAAACAATAAAATTTTTATAACTTTTAAAAAATGAGAATTTAGATATTTAAATTTTTCAAATGTTTTAATTAATATGTATTATGTATAGAAATTTATAAATATTTTAGTTATTAAATAATATTAAAAACTACTGTTTTCCACAAATATTTTTAAATTTCTTACCAAAAAAATAATTCCAACCGCCACTTTTGAAAAAAAATTTGATTTGACATTAAAAAGGCAGTTTAAATAAAAAATGCATTAAAAAAAATTAACATGCTAATCTAGTAGGTAGGTACTATAATACTTTTTTTTTATTATATCTATACTCTATAGATTATAAATATAATTATTTATAATTCTTCATTCTCTTTAATATTTCTATCATGAACGTACCTTACCTATACTAAAAATAATAACATTTTTTAAGAAATAACACACAGAACAGTGTTTTTTTTTTGTTCCACCATATAAAAATATTTCATGTACCTACTAAAAATAATAACATATAACATTATTTAAGAAAATAGCACACAGAACAGTGTTTTTTTTTTGTTCCTCCATATAAAAATATTTCATGTACGTACCTACTAAAAATAATAACATTTTTTAAGAAAATAACACACAGAACAGTGTTTTTTTTTTGTTCCACCATACAAAAATATTTCATGTACCTACTAAAAATAATAACATTTAACATTATTTAAGAAAATAACACACGACAGAACAGTGTTTTTTTTTTGTTCCACCGACCACCATATAAAAATATGTACATATATAGCTTTTAAAAATAATAACATTTTTTAAGAAAATATCAAAAATAGTGAATACCTATGTTTAATAATGTTTTTTGTTCTAATTCTCTAATCATGGACCATGGTATTTGTATATTTATATGTAGTATTAGTATAGTATTATATTTATATGTATTATATATACACATTACACACAGCTTATTATAATGTTCTCAAATCTCAATTAATAAAGTAAGAATTAAAAGAATAAGAATACAACATAATCACAGAAAAATTTAAGAGAATCATGATTCATGAATAAGAAAGAAAAGAATAAAAGATAAAGAATAAAAATAAATTGCTCTTATTTCAACTTATACTTATTTTATTTTCTCATTTCTGATTCTGTAATAAAATAAGCCATATGAACATCAAAAAATCACTGTTCCTTAAATTAGAAAATGTAGTACAAAAATAAAAATGTTATTTTTTGGTCTTATAAGATTTTGTTGTTGTATAAGGTGCACTTTTTTTAAATTGATAATTTTGTTCAATAGCTTGTTGATATGAATGTTATTACTTATTAGAAGAATTTAGAAAAGAGAAAAATAAATTACTCTTTCAATATTTTTATGATAGCTGCTGTTGAAAGAAAACTTATATTATTTTCTTATTCTATGGAAAGAGTTTGATAACCACAATAAGCCATATGAACAACAAAAAATCATTGTTCCTTAAATTAGAAAAAATAGTACAAAAATAAAAATGTTATTTTTTGGTCTTATAAGATTTTGTTGTTGTATAAGGTGCACTTTTTTTAAATTGATAATTTTGTTCAATAGCTTGTTGATATGAATGTTAGGAGGAATGTTATTACTTATTAGAAGAATTTAGAAAAGAGAAAAATAAATTACTCTTTCAATATTTTTATGATAGCTGCTGTGAAAGAGAACTTATATTATTTTATTTTCTTATTCTCTAATCTATGGAAAAAATTTGATAACCACAATAAATACAAATGAACACCAAAAAATCGCTGTTCCTTAAATTATAAAATGTAGATAGGTAAAAAATAAAACATGCTTTATTTTATATGATATTGAAAAAAAAAATTTCGAATACATTTTTTCAATACTTATTTTATTATTATATAATTTTTTGTTAGATAAAAATTTTTTTTTTTTAATTTCAATTGAAAATTTGCCGCCCTTAAATTCTGGCGCCCTGTTTTACTGTGCATACTGTGCATATGAAAGCGCCGGCCCTGGCTGCCATACAACTTCTTTGCACCAATATGAATTTCTTTAAAACTAATTACACTACGAGTATGAAAATTATACACGATTTGTTATATAATGAATCAAGCACTTATATGGAATTTCATAATGTTAAGGCCCCATTTTCGGGGAGCTGCCATGCCAAGTTATCAATTCGATAACTGTGAATCTAATGAAGCTACGAAGTTAAAATTAAAACTGGGTAGGTAAAGTAATAGGGCAAGTTAGTTGGCAAAGTTGGACATCATCCAGACCAACTTTTATGGTTTTTTTTGTTTTTAAGCAATAATTATGGTACCTATGGTAATTATGGTATGAATTAAAAATTATATATATTAATTAATTATATTTTTTTTTGTAATATTTATAATAGCCTAAGGGAAATAAATAACGGTTAGTGGGTATGCACGGGTATCTAAAAGTTGACAAGGGCAACTATAATCTTCCTCGTTTTTATTTGAAAATGTAGTAAGAAAAAAAAAAATTAAAAAAAAACTGTAAATCACGTTTTTATTATAAATGACGGAACTTCAAAGTTAAATTAAATGACTTTGATATTGTTTAGAGCAATTTATTCCAATATTATATATTGCTCTTAAAAAATATGAAAGAAAGTGTCTTCCTTTTTTTCAACTATAAATGTCTAAAATATATATACATATATATATTATTAACATATATATATATATATATATACTACAACTATATATTTAATTCAACTATAAAATTTTTCAATATTACAATTAATGTTTGTTTGTTTGTAAAATACCATAGTCTATAGAGTTAATTGTGCCTTACAGTAAATTTCAAGTAAAAACTACAAACAAACTGTATAATAATAACATTTACAGTTGCAATTTTTACTCCCATTTCAGTTAAAAAAAAAAAAAACAAAAACAAATATAAGAAAAAAAAAAATAGCAAATCATAATTGAGTATGCAATTTAATTGTAACTGGTCTTGTTCAACGTTTGTGCATTTTATTAAAAAAAAAAAAAAAACAAACACAACAACAACAAAAAACGCTTTCGCTATAATTTTTGGGTGAATGATTAGCGGCAGTTACTGTCTATAGTATAGTAACAATAACTGTTTATAGATTTTTAAATATTTGTGCAAGTGCATTTTTATATTGTTGGAAATTGCTTTTTTTTTTAAAAAAATTATGAAAGACTATTTAAATTGGGGAATTTTCTTTAGGGGGGTTCCATAGAATTCTGAGCAATATATTTTGTTTTTTTTTCTGTAAAAATTAAGCGTCGATACGCTTAAGGAAGCGAAAATTATTTTTAAATATGTTGAAAGATTTTTTTTTTTTTAAATTTATATTTATTTTTTTAATAAATATTTTGTTCTTTAGTGATGGGAATTACATACGTAAATATGCATATTAAAAATTGAGTAGTATTACATTATAATCACTCAACCTGCACAATAATTTTTGAGTGCAATTTTGTTTTGTGATTGTGAATTTTTATTTTAAAAGTAAAAAAAATTAGTTTTTTCATGTTTTTGTATTAAAAATTAAAAAATTAAAAAAATAAACAAGAAAAATAAAATCATGTTTATAAAAGGGGCATTGGGTTATAAACGAGCGGGTGCGGTTTAATATTTAATTACTTAAATTGATTTTTTGGTTTTTTTTTTGAGTGGTGAATATTTTTTTGGATAGCAAACAATTTAATTGGAATTTAAAAAAAAAAAAAAAATTAAAATATTTCCATCAATTGTTTTTGAATTTAGTATGTACTGTGTTTGTGGTAGTTTAAATTGGATAATAATAATTAAAATGTTATTAATGTGTTAATCTTTATTTTATAATTGTTAAATAATAAATTTTTTTTTTATTTAACTAAAGTTATTAGATAAAAATTTAATTAAAATAAGTAGAAACAATTTATAGATTGTAATTTTAGATTGATAACCCATTTGTAAAGAGAATGTATGCTTTTCCATTTCTATATTATATAGTCAGAAAGGTGCAGAGTCAGAACTCTTAGTCAGAACTCAGAACTAAGTGGGTCATAAATCCCTAAGGGACTTATGACCCTGGGAGTTTTGATTTAGCGTGGTGGGTCATAATTCACTTATACAGTTCTCAGCTTAAAAATTATTATTAATATTAAAAAAAATATTAATTTTAATTATATAATATCGGTGACGGGTATACATTTTGGGGTTGGATTCGAAATCAGAGAAAACTTTACCCTTTTACCAAAATTAAGGAAACAATCATAATTTTACATTTAAACTACATTTTGAAAAGCTCTTTTGCAAAAAGGGTAATCCCGATTTTGTAACCAAAGTCTGGCATACATGAATTCATAAATACTCTGGATAATGGGCCAACTTTGATTTTTAACAAACCTAGATATTCTTCTTATTATAGTACCTGGCTTAGATAAATATATAAATACATATTGTTGTACATCTATTTTGCCTACATATATTTTTGTATTATCATAAGATCAGAAAAGACTTTCAGATTTTATTTCAAAATGTTGACTTTAATATATTACACTCAATCACACAATTTAAATTAACCATATAACTCAAAATTTAATAAAGGGAGTTATAACTCACTATGTGGGTCATAACTCCCTAAAGAAACTAATAATTTAATAAAGGAATTTATAACTCACTTAATGGGTCACTTGTAAAGAGACTTATGTCCCACGTAAATATTTTAAAGTGGTTCATAAGTCCCTTAGGGACTTCTGGCTCTACACCAGTCAGAAATATGGTTAATACAATTTTAGAATAATGACAGTTGAATAACTCATTTTATAGTAGAAATTCTTTTTGAAATTTTTCATTTCTAAGAGAATTATTATTATTATTATTAATATATTTGTCTAGAATGAGGTGTAACAAACGCATTCAATTAAATGTGTTTTGTTGGATGTGTTTTATTTTAGAAAATAAAATATCCAAAATTATCATAAGCAGGCCAAAAAATATTTTATTTATTTTTAATAAAAAAAAAAAAATTTTTGATGAAATAAAATTTATTTATTAGTATATGAATAAATTCATTACAGCTTTAAAAATCACAGATGATTTTCTCGAAATTTTCATTAAATAGTAAAACATTTTGTAAATAAAAATTAAGAAGACTATGGTTCACATGAATATTTGTGTAGAAAGTCTTAATAATTCGCTTTAATGCATTGCTTGCTTTGCTTAAGCAAATAAACCAAGCAATGTATCAAATTAATTTCAAAGTTTCCCACATCTCGCTCTTAACTCTCCCTCATCTATCTCCCATCCCTTCATGTTTCCTCCATAATCTTTTAAATGTGGCTTCGGGTATACAATACCTGAGCTCAATGCACCATAGAAGCCAAACAAAATAAATTGTTTTTAAAGTAAATTAGGTATATTGAAAAAATTCCAAGTAAAATTTATAATTTGAATTTGATAATGCAAAATTTAATACAAATTTCAACATTTATTTAATACAATTTTACGTACATATAAATTATAGATACATTATTGAGCATGTTAAGTTAAGGATGTACATTATAGAATGTTAGCAACAAACAAGGATTTCGATTTGAATCTAAACAAAGGAAACAATATAGAATGTATAGCAACATTTTTTAAAAATTTATATACAAAACATTAATAGATGGAGAAATAGATCATTATTGAAACAGAATAAACTTAAAAATTAAAAAAATTTAAAATCTTTTACTAATTTATTTAATTTAAGCACGTACGCACTTAAATAAAAAAAAAAAAAAATTAAAATTAAAAAAACATTAGACCAAGAAGAGATATGAACTAACGACCCCAACATTTTATAAAATACGAAACATAAAAAAAGTAGACTAACTAACTTATTTTATATAACTAAGTTTTGAAGATACTTCAAGAAATTATATGAGTCATTTCTTTATTTTCTGTGCATCTATTACTAAAATCGAAGCATAATATGCGTTATACAAAATGTAACGGTTGCAATTTTATTTGAGATACTTTTAACATAATGTAAATAATGAAATTAGAAATAGTTCTTAATTAGAAAAAGTTCTTCTTTCAATTGACCTTCCGTCATTCTGTGACGGGCCAACAGCTAGTATTTAATATTAACTTACATATGAAGTGATGCATAAATTTACTTACTAAAAGGTTTGGTCTCTGAACATTTATACCAGAGAGACAACTCTTTTGTTGAAGAAATATATCGGAGAACAAATTTCGGAATCGAAAAATAATTTTGTGGGTGTAAAACTTTTAATAATAAAAATTTTTAAAAGGCATTTTTAAATAATATTTTTTCAAAAAAAATTACTAATATTTAATTTTTATAAACATAAACTTTGTCTAGAACAAAAGTAGAATATCAAAACTAAAGTAGATATATTTTTAAAGAACTGAATTATGTCTGAAGTTGAACTTTTTTTCACTTAACTCAGCCCTAAATCAAGTTTTTGAATTTCTGTAAGTTGACATGTTTTCACTTTACTCAACTCTTAATCAAGTTTCTGAATTTCTGAAATCAGTTTATTACAAGTCGTAGGAAAATGTATTTTATTGGAAAAAGGTCTGAAAAAATTTAATGTTCGATCCGATTTAAAAAAATACTTCAAAATAAAAATTTATGAAATCATGTGACTATAAAAAAAGGAACTTAATTTTGAACACATTTGCTCATCAAATCGATTACGTTTGAATGGCATAAAGGTTAGAATTCCGTCCTTTCAATTGAGAGGCCCGGGTTTGAATCACAGCTAAAATGAAAAAAATTTTATCTGGTTGTCGAGTCGACTCAGCTTCCATTCGCGACATTTAATAAAAAAAACATAACAACATTAAGCAATAAACAAATTATTTAATTGAATAATATAACTCGCAGATATTAAAATACCTTTTAATTCGAAAATAAAATTATTACAATATATAAAAGATAAAATTGTATATAATGAAAGTTTGAGACATTTATACATGATATTAAGCCTAGTAAACTGATGTTTAAAAAATTATATGTGGAATTCATTAAGATCAATTCTAATAATAAAAATATAATATCCACTCTGTTTCAAATGTACCCATATTATATAGATAGGCTTATTAGAGGCTTCATTGCATTCAGGAAATGCTCAGAAATATGTTAACGCGCTTAAATAATCAATGCTGAACAAGATGGAAAAACTGTTATTTAGAACACTTTTTTAGACATTAACAGATCCAAGTACACTCCACATTAAACATTTTTGTAAAGTTTATTCTTCTTCAGAAAAAGAAGCTATCAAAGAAAAATATTATTTATTCTTTTTTAATTGTTATTAACTGCCATCATTTACATCAGATTACGACTTTTTTTCCCAATTAAAGCATTGCATAATAACTGCTGCCTGCGTATTATATTTTTTTCTGACCTCAATTTGTTTTTTTTTTAAAGATTAAAATTATCGCATTATGGAAAGTTATATAAAAAGTCATTAAGCGATACTTCTTTATATTCTGTAATAAAAATTTTATTTTTATTTATCGTAATTTTTAAATTCTTAATATCGTAATAAATGTCATCGTAATACTTTGTTTTTTTTTTTTTTTAATTTCGTAATAATTGTTGAACAAGTTCAAGTTCAACAGAATGAGTAAAAGTACAAAATGCAGTATACGAAAAAAAATTTTATGAGACACCAATAACTTAAGAATATTATTCGATTTGTATCCGGATTAAATTATAATAAAAACTTGTAAGGGCCTCACCTTTTTCACTGCATTCACACTGAATATGAATTTCTTATAATAAAAGTTTCCTAAATGTTTAAATACACTTGTAAAAAATTTCATATTAAACATTTTCTCATGCAATTAATTGTTAAGAATTGCTTTGAAAAAAAAAAATGATATGTTTGCGTTAATTTTTTTTTTTAAATTAGAGTTGGAGTTGCATATTAGTTAAGAGTTTTCAACTTTTATTTCTTTGTTTTGTAAGATTGAGAAATTTTTATTCATGGCTCAATGTTTTGTTTTTTTGTTGCAAAAAAATCGTATAATGGATAGTGTGGGATATTCACATATGCGTATATGTACATTTATATATGAATAATACGTAAATTAAATATAGGTTTTTTATATTTGCATTGTTGGTCTCTTTGTTTTATTTCAAGAAAATTCATTTATTTCAAAGATAGATTTAAGTAATATATTAGTAACAGAAAACAAAAGTCAAAAGGCACATTATACTATAAATAGTGTTGAAATTATATATTCAGTTATTGTTGTGACAAACATTTAAAAAGAATTACAGTTTTTTGTTTGTGAACTTTTTTCAAAAAAAGAAAAACATTTCAAAATATTTTAAGCACTTTGTTTGAATTGAAATTTGAAAAAAAAAAAAAGAAATTGCAATTTAAAACAGGTAGAAAATATAAACTAATTTACGAATATTTTGACTCAATGTTATTATTACTATATGCAATAATTAAAAATTGTTTTAATTGTACCATTTGTGAAGATTTTATTTTGAAGTTTATTGAAATAATTTTGTAAATATTTACAATTTAGATAATTTATTTTTAGAATAAAATTTTTTTAAAGTAGATTAGACTTTCAGAGTTCTAGTCCAAGCAATTAATTCAAATTTAATTAACACTCATATTCCAAAAAGAGTCATAATGATATCATAACTCGTCACTGACATAAATTTAATATTGTGAATGCTTTAACGATATTGACAATTTAAATTTAAATTTGACATTTATTTACCTGTTTTTATTTCTCTTAATGTAAAGATGAAGAGTACTCTACATTAAGAGAAATAAAAGCAGGTGTTCTTCAAGGCAGTATTCTAGGTCATATTTTTTACTTGCTTTATATAAGTGATCTTTCAGAAGTAGAAAATGCAACTGTAGCTGCTTACGATACTGCTATATTGGCAGTAGGATCGAATGTTGACGAAGCTACAGGAAAATTACAAAAAGCAAGTGAAAAAATATGTTTTTGAACTAACAAATGGAAAATAAAATTAAATGAAAGTAAATCTGTTCATGTTAATTTTACTAATAGAAATATAAGAAACCCACCTAAAATAAATTTAAATGGTGTATTTGTATCCATCGAAAATTGAGCAAAATACCTAGGAATGACACTGGATGTCAAGCTAAGGTGGAATGAACATGTTAAAAAGAAAAAAACTAGAACTTGAAAATAAATATCGAGAAAATGACTGGCTCCTAGGGCGTAAGTCTAAATTAACATAATAACATATAATAAAGTGTTAATTTACAACCAAATAATTAAACCTATATGGTTATATGGAATTCAACTTTGGGGTTTTGCCAAGCAAACGCATATTAAAAAAATACAAACCTTTCAGAATAAAGTTCTACGTAATATAGTAAGTGCTCCCTGTTATGTACAAATTCCCAAAGTTATAGATGAAATAAGTAGATATGCCACAAAGCATAAAGCTCGTCTAGAAAGGCATATAATTATTGAAGCTGCTCAGTTAATAAATTATCAGATTATTCCAGAAAGGATTAAAAGAAAAAGACCTTTAGATAATATATTATAAGGTACAGATTTCCTAAGGGAAAGTACACAAAACCTAAACTCGAACCAAAGATAGCAAAAAATGAATGATTAGCCAGTTCGAGTAGTATTAATAAGAGAAGGGTGTGGTTTAGCCGGTAAGAATCCGGCATACAATTCTGCTACGGAGCAGTTTGTATGTTTCAAAGATTCCCACCACTCCACGTAAAATAAAAAAAATTTATAAAGTAATCATAAGCTATTAGAAATAGGTGGTAGTAAATCATTGTTATATTTTATTATATAATTTATATAAATTTTTTATAGAAAAATACATCAAAAAACTTAAAATATAAAAGATTTTTATGTTTAATTACATTTTCAGAAAAAAGTAAAAGAACATAAAGGTTTATAAGAAAATAATAACAAGTTTTTAAAATTATTTAATTACTTATGTCTGAGTATATCAAAAATGAAATTGATATTTCGGGGGATCAAAGTAACTCTTTTTGGTAAGATGACGCAACTTTTTAAACCTTTTTTAGGCTTAGAATAAAAAAATCAGTTTAAATCATGTAAATTTGATGGTCTTATTTGATAAATAAAAATTTTAAAACGAATTTAAATTTTATTTTTATAATTTTTATGTAATATTGTTCTTAAAGTTTTTTAAGAATCGGGTCTTATTTTTTTTAGTTCTTAGATCATACTTCTATAAGTTTATAATTTTCAACTAATTCACAATAATTCAAACCATTGACAATTAAAAATGAATAAAGTATTTCAATTTTAAATTAAAATTCACAATATTTAAATTAGTTAATGGAGTTCTGGAATAAGAAACTAAGTAAAAACATAACAAGCAGTCATTACAATTATGTTAAAAAGCTGCAATAAGTTCTATAATCGTTCGATTAGTATTTTCATAATAATTGGGAATAATAGATTTTTAAATTCAATTTTGACATTTTAAAAGAATATACTATTGTGAATTTTATAAAATAAATATACTATTAGGCTGACTAAAGTTGAATAATTGTATATCAAATTAATTAACTGAACTTGATCAACTTCATTGATAATATTTTAAATTTAAAATAAATTTTCATTTCTTAAATATAACATCATTCTGTCTAATCCAGAATGATTTCAATAGAGTTTAAGTGTCATTCACTTTTACAGTAATTAAATTAACAAATTGTTAATTCTACTACTCTTTACTTTAATATATTGCGCTACGCTTTAAATTAGACTTTGTCAATTTGAACTTTATGTAAGAGAGTTCTTTGATTTTAGTTCACAATAAACCAAAGCTAGTTAAACCTAGGTAGTTCACAATAAACCAAGTTTTTTTAAAGTATTTTTGATATTTTGTTTTGACAGCTTTAACTTCGTGATACGATTCAAAATAAAAAAAAATATTTATAGCATTGTTAGCAATTGGTTCTGGAAAAAATTCTAAAAATACTTTTTTTTCGAAATTTCATTAACAATTCCACAAAAAATAATTAATTTATTTCATTGATAACAAAAATATTTAGGCAGGTTATTTCTAACTTTCGACTTAATTAAACTTGGGTTTTGCTGAAAATCCAAAAGTCCTCTTGCGTTTTTTTAAACCATCTTTAGTGCAAAATATTACAGCAGTAAAGTAGTCTGTATCAATTTTATTTTTATGATCGGTTTTAGGGATTTTCAATTGACTAAAGATTCTTTGAAAAAGGGTGAATTAGAATCAGGGCGTTAGATTTTTTTTTTTAATTAGGGAAAATTGGTAAATTTACGGAATTTTTAAATTCAAATACTTTTTTCCAATATATACGGAGGTATCCATTACACAAGAGGTAGCTAAAGCAGAAAAAAGATTTAAATATAAGTAGTACATAATATATTGTAGTATTACAAGTACCATTTTTAGTACAATTGAGTATTTAAATCTTACTAATTATCATTTTGTCTAATAAAATTTATTTAATTGAGTAATTATATTAAATCTTTACTTCATATGAAATTCCACTAAAATTCCACACAAATGCAATTTCACAAAAAGTCCATAAGTACCATAAAGTCCCACTAATTTTGTGGAATTCCACTAGAATCGGTAACACTGATCGTGTTTAAAAGTCAAAGTAGTTTCAAATTATAATTTTTTGCTGAATGACTATTAGACACTTCATTTAAACACTTTCATATATCACAACACTAGAAAGAACTCATAACTAATCATTTGTTATTCATAAGTTTTTATATTAATGACTTAATTTACATGTGGTTATAAAATTGATTGAAATATTTTCTGCAACTTATTTTAATTATGGTGTTACAATATGAAATTAAATAGATGTGCTTTTGTCGTGAGTCGTTTGTCAATGTAATTTTTTTTTTATTATTTAAATTAAATGTACATTTTGTATTTAATATAATATACATATTCATTTCTACATAACACATGCTGCTTTTATTTTTAACAATAAAAATAAAAAAAAACAAAGACTTACAAATAATTTGAACTTGTTGTTTTACAAACAATTTTTCAATTTAATTCGGTTTAATATCTTAAGGCTATTTTAAATAGAAAATTAATCATGTTTTCTTTAAACAATACAATACTTGATCATATCTACGAGTATATATAAGAAAAGTCTTACAAAAAATATACATTTTATAATAATTTTATCAATTGAGAATTGATTATGTCATAGAATTTTTGAAAAATGTTATAAAGACATTGCTAATAAAAAAGAAAAAATTGAGTTCCGACCTTTTAGCATTTATTGTAAAATTTTATTTCTTACAGCAGAATTACGAATTAATTTTATAATATTTTTTTTTTTTTTAAATCAAATTTTTATAGATATTTAATATAAAGTAATAATAAAATTAATAAAATAAAAAAAAAATTAAATAACAAGAGGGTGCAGCATGAAAAATTGTACGGGTATTTAAAAGATTGAAGGATGAAAAATCGATATTTTGTAATAAATTAAAAATGAAAAATAAATTTGTCACTGAAAATGTCACAATTCAGAGTAACTTTCTAACAACAATGGTAATGGTTACAATATATGTTATGTAGAGCAGTTTTGAATGATGTAACAAGCAATTTTTAATTGAATCTTATAAATGTTTTTTTTGTTGAATAAAATGTGGCATAACCTATTTGCTTGAATAATAAAAATTTAAATGTTCAACTTAGCTTAGTCCACAATTTTTTAAAAGTGTGCCAAAAGCAAAGTTAAAAATGGATAAGCAAAATGTTTCATGTAAGTTGAAAGGATTAATCTGATATTAATCTAATTTTAAAATAGTACTCCAGAAATTGGTTTGGTATCACATATATTTTACCACAATGAAAAGTACATTAAAAAGACTTTGCTTATCGGCTTTATAGGATCGGAGCATTTCATCTTTTTATATAAAAATAAATATGGTCAGGATCTTTATATTTTAATCATGTCCCTCTATTATATCACTATAAAATACAGGCTACATGTAAAGTCATAAAATATAACCCGGGCAATATAAACGGAGAAAATCTGAAATACAGTATGTCCATCCCGGATTTAAGATAATATTCAATATATTCTAAATTGGGGTAAAAATATCTTAGACAAACTCTATAGAGGTTGGTGTAAATATGTCCTAGACAAACCCTATACCTATTTGCTGCAAACTTGTCTGTCATTTAAATATCCCACTATGACAAGAAAAAATCTTTTTGTTTAGTATGCTTCTACCGTTTTCTTCCATAAATTTGAACTTATTGAAATCCTATTGTTAAATGATATAAAACTATTTATAGAAATATTCTGTGTTTGACATTTAGATATCAGAAAGGTGTGCATCAAAATGGAGAGAAGAGGAACAAGGGTTTATAAGGTCGACAATTAAAATTTAATCCATGTGCAATGCATAGTATGTCGGATGCATAGTATTTCAACATCAAACTTTAAGTTTAGTTATTTAAAACTAGAGAAGCATGCGCTATTTCAGTTTTAGAATACCTTACCACTAAATTGTAAGGTTGTAGTGTAATATTTGTAATTAATGGTGTAATGGAAACGGTAATGGATCCTAGTGTTGTTTTTAATTATTACATTGTTCTATTTTTAGATATTTATTTTTTTATGATTCATATTCTTTTTAAAAGCCATGAGCCTATTTCTTTTGTTTAAAAAATCAATTCTTAAAAAAGCTCTTAGAATGGCAATTCTCAAAAAATATAATTTATTAAATAAAAATTTTATAAAAACTTCAATTGTTTAAATTTTTTATTTTATTTTAAAATTTTGGTCAGTAAAAGGGTGCACCATATTAAAATGGAAAGTCTTCAATAGGCTATTGAAATGATATCTATAACCTAAATATAAATGTTTCTTTTATTTTATTTGTAACCTGCTGTTTTAAGGCAATTTTAATTTTTTTTTATTTCTTTAACTCTAAATGACCCATTCCAGAATATGGGTATGAATTCAATTGATTTGAATTCGCCCATTTTTTTTCTGCTTAAAATTGAAATTGAAAGAAAAAGAAATGTTAAAAAATAAAAGTTAAAATTCTTTTTCTAACAGATTTTGGTAGTATTCAATACAATTCTTAATTCTACATTTATTAAATTTGACTGTATATTTGTCGCTTCTTAGAACTATTTACAGGGATAACGTTTTGTTGGAAATAATTAAAAGTCACCTAATAGCTATTGGCTTGCTTTGAATTCAATGTTGGGTAAGTCCAATAAGTCGTATTAATATTTAACTAATGTTCTGACTTAAATTCGAATAGTGGAGCAAACTATATATAAAGCAAACTTTCTGATGAGGCTTTGATTTTGTAGAATTTTGTTAGTTATTGTTGTGTTGTGGTCCAAATCTCAGTAAAAGGGCAAAATTTTTCATTTAAGTTTAAGAATATTGTAACTGTAATTTTAAAAGGATTCGGCAATTAAAATCTTAAAAAAACTACTAGTAAACTTGTTCCTCTGCTCTCTATTTTAGTCTTAAATTATCATTATCATTTATCATAAAAAAATTAATAATAACAACCAAAATTGCATACTTCTAGGTTGATTTTCAAAGAATATAAAAATAAAAAGAAAAATTGCATACCTCGAGGTGCAATTGCATTTTTTTAAATTAATAGTTATTTTAAATGAATTATTTGTACTGTAGTAACTTCTAGGTGATTTTTCAAAGAATATAAAATAAGAACATAAAATTGCATACTTCTAGGTGCAAATTAAAATTTATTAAATTACTAGGACTTTTAATGAATTATTTGTATCTTAGTAACGATTAATAATTTATAGTTTTGGTACACTTTTGATTATAATGTTGTTTACAATCATTAAAACAAAAAAAAGTTTAGAAGTTTATTAGGTTTTTAAGGTTGGGCTGCAACAAAATACATAGTTAATAATAATAACAATTTTTATTAAGTGTTAGAGATTTTCTTTTTGGTAAGTTTATATTTTTTTATTGACTACTGAATTAAGTTTTAAACATTTATGTTTTACTTTTGTCTTGAATCATTGTTTTATTTCAGATTTTTTATTATTGGGTTTGTTTTGAATAAAAAAATAGAAAAATGGAGAGTTAATGTAAAATGTCATAAAATAATCAGTTTTATGACTCAGTTCAATTGAGTTGTAAACAAGAATACTCCCTATTTTTTGTTTTTTTTTTGAAGAATAAATCATGTAATCGTTTCAATATTACTATTGTTTATACCCGTGCATATATATATGAACATCGGGTATATTAGATTTGCTCCTCCGTTTGTAACGCATCGATCTAGACGAGCTAGATATAGTGTCAAGGGTACGTATCGGCTCAGAATCGAAAAATTAGTCGATCTAGCTATGTGTGTCTGTCCGTCCGTCCGTCCGTCCGTCCGTCCGTCCGTCCGTGTGTCATCACGATAACTCAAAAACTAAAAGGGCTAGAGTCTTGAAATTCACACAAAGTCATTTTTAGACAATTTCTAGGTTCCCTATTGTTTTTGGTTAAAATCGGACCAAGGCTTCGGGGAGCTGCCATACAACTTTTTTGCACCAATATGAATTTCTTCAAAACTATTTATACTACGGGGATGAAAATTACACACGGTTAGTTTTATATTGACTCCGGCACTTATATGAAGTTTCAAAATGTTAGGGCCCCATTTTCGGGGGGCTGCCATACAACTTCCTTGCACCAATATGAATTTCTTCAAAACTAATTATACTACGCGGATGAAAATTACACACGGTTAGTTATATAATGAATCGAGCACTTATATGAAGTTTCAAAATGTTAGGGCCCCATTTATGGGGGGCTGCCATACAACTTCTTTGCACCAATATGAATTTATTCAAAACTAATTATACTACGAGGCTGAAAACTACACACGGTTAGTTATACATATAATGAATCGAGCACTTATATGAAGTTTCAAAATGTTAGGGCCCCATTTTCGGAGGGCTGCCATACAAAGTTTTCGATTCAATAACTGTGAATCTAATAAAGCTACAAGGTTAAAATTAAAATTGGGCAGGTAAATTAATAGGGCAAGTTACTTGGCAAAGTTGGACATCACTCGGACCATCGGACTTTTAGGGTGGGCCAATTTTTTTTTTTTGTTGTTTTTTTTTTTTTTTTTTAAGCTTAAGTTATGGGACAATGAATGAAAATTTTGTTTTTTGTTTTGTGACTTTTTTTTTTATTTTGTTAATTTTTTTTTTTTTTTACGTCAAAATTATGGGGTAATGAGTTAAATGTATAAGAGAAGTAAATTACGGTTTATTTTATACACCATAGTGGGTATGCACGGGTATCTAAAAGTTGACAAGGGCAACTATAATCTTCCTCGTTTTTTTAATTTTTTAAACTTTAATTTACAGCACATGCCAAGTTAGTTTAAAAAAAAATGGTCTTGTAGTGATTTTTATGAATTTTTGATACATTCTAAGGTAATTTTGCAAAATTTAGATTTTATTGAATTGATAATTAAAATCAAAGACATGTTTATTGCGAAAATTAATTTGAAAGGAGATACTGAAGGAGCAGACAAATTCAAATTATATTATTCAAATTTGCAGGAAACGTTGGCCAAAAAGAACTCAGAACGAAGATCTTTCAGAAACTATCGGTCAAGAACAAATTTAAATAGAATTTCTCTGCAGACCATGCGAACATTCTCGGGAGAGCGTGGGAACACTCTCGCGAGACCACGGGAACATTCTCAGGAAACCACCAAACAGCACAACTAAATAGGTCAGATCTTGGAAAAAGATCGTCAAGAAAAGAGACAGTTGTTATTTAGTTGGTCATAAATTAAAGCACGGAACTATGAAAATGGATGGAAAGTCTTAGTGGCAGCCCTATTTATTATAAGCCTTATAAGGGAATAATTGAATCCCGCTACTATTTGTGGTATTTGTGGCATCCCATAAAGAAATTCAATTAATTAAATCTCATTTTTGAAAAGTTTGAGGTATTAATATAATAATAACCAATGTTTAACTAATATGAGTATTTATGAGGTAAAAGGGATTTGACTAATTTTTGAGTCCAATCATCAATAAATATCAGCTTTAAATTAAATTTTCTAAGGGCATAATAATAGAGTTTAACAAAATCTGTATTCATTGTAAAAAATATTAAATTTAATGAATAGTTAATGAACACTTCATTTAAAACATATACAAGAAACAAAACAGGAGCGGCTACACTATTTCAAAGTAATAGAAATTTTAATTGTAACAAACCTTTATTAATTTATATTAAAAATCTTTTATTAAATCTTTAATTAAAAGTATCTCTTAATTTCTATTAACTACGTTAATTAAAAATTAAATTATTTCTAACACTTAATAATAAAGTGTTGGAAAACTTTAAACTCTTAATTTGTAAGAAACCCTCTAATTTTTCACCTACAATATAAAATAATCAAAGATTTAAATATATAATTAATGTATATATATAGATGCTTAGAAGAAAAAATAAATGGGATGTGTTTTTCATGAAATTTAATTAATTTTATTAGAAAATTACTAGATTTTATTAAAAATTAATTTAAAACTTAAAACATTTAAATATAATTACTTTAGTGAACATGGATGATTAAAGTGATTGTAAGTTATTGTATTCCTAAATATTAAATTTTTATTTTCGAAAATATGAACAAGTAATCAAAAAATCCAAGGATTTTCGAAAATCACATTTCAATTATTCCATTATTCAAATTAACTTGTTAAACTTGGTCGAAATATAATATAAGAGTTTTATTATTTGGATTCAACTTTAAAAATTTAAAATTTTTGAACTCTACAACACTTGAACAGGGGTGGATTCCGAATTTTTCCCAGAGGATACTTATGCTAATTTAGGATATATGGGGTTAAAAATTTTGCAAGGATTGAGTAATAGCGGTAAATTAAAATACCATATGGCAAATTTTTATATTTATAACGATCTTAAAAGCAGTTGTCGTTACACGTTTTTTCATACAAGTCATTACAATTCCTTAAGGAATTTGTTTAGATGGAATTTAAATAGAGGCAATTAAGGAATTTAAATAGAGGGCTTTTGCGAACTTTTGGATGCTGTAGCTTCGTAATGGATGGTACAACAGAACCAAGTTAATCTTAAAAAATTATGTAGGGATATCTATCGGTTGGTCAAATTTAATAGTTTTATATTTATTAGTATAGAAGCTTTTAATACTTCCATCAGACATACATAGTGAAAGTAATAAGTTTATTTTTAGTATAATAATAATTATAATATTTATTGTAATGACCTAACAAACCTTTTATTTTATACTAGCGGCTTAAAAACTACATAATCTACTTATTTTGCCCCTTATAATGTTAAAATAAAATTTCAACATTAAATAAATTTATTTAAAATTCAGGAACATTTTTAGAATTGAAAAGTTTAAATTTGTCCAGGATGACAATAGGATATGTAAGTCTATAAGTAATAATTTTTTAAGAAAAACGTTTAATAGAAAGTACCCTATGAGAAAGTTTTAATTATTACCAACTTTAGAGAACACATTGGATATAATATGGTTCCATAGTCTCGACATGCGTATAACAAACGAATTTCCATAAACCGTGGTACCCCATCTTAACAATTCGACACAGTATGGATGAGCATCACTTCACATTGGAAGACTTTGAGTGATATACAATAAGATCAAAGAGAATTTAAAGTTTTATACAACTGACTATTTGAAAAACCTGTTCCCGGAAACTCATTAAACTTCAAGAAGTATCAGGTCAAATAAAGTAGTTTAAGTTACATTGGATCTATAAATTTTGAATTGATTTCCATTTAAAATAAAAAAAAAATTGAATCGCTTCTTTTTCTTGTAGTACATCATCAAATTGAAATCAATCCTGTGATATAATCCAATTAACTTACCAAAAAAAAAAATGGAAATAAAAAATATACGTATGTAAGTATATATCTTAATGTAAGCATCTTTAGAATATTTAATAAATTTGAACTTATGTGGCTTGCAGCTATATTATTTTAAATCATTTAATCTTGAGTGATTTTTAAAAATGAACATGAGGTTGTATGTTTTTTTATTTTTGAGTATTAAAAGTTTTGTACTTTGTCTCCTGAATTCTTAATTAATTCAGTTGTATTTTATTACTTCTTAGCAGTCTCCTCGGTTTAGTGTTATAAATGTTAATGTTTTAATGATTTTTGTTTTTGAGATCAAATAAGAATATGTTAAAATAGTTAAACTGGGGTAGAGTAATGTTACAGAATAATGTAAGAAAAAAAAAAACATACATATAAAATATAATTTGAAAATGAATTCATATATATAATGCAAAAGAATAGATATTAATCATTTCCATTTAGGACTTCACTTACATTTAATTATTTTAAAGTATGTAACAATTGTTAAATATTGTTTATATTTTTAGGTATATGTTATAATTTGAGTTTAAAGTTTATAACATCTAATTGGGAATGTTTATAAATTCAAAAAAGTGGTGCACAAGGTAATAAGATTTTATTATATAAGTAAAGGCTAGAGATATGTGTCGTCAGTAGATATCTTACATTACAATGTGGAAAGAGGTGTTCTTAGAGATGAGTGGATTATCTCTTCTATTATAGTTATAAAGAGAGAAAACTATGGTCTTATGATTGTTAAGTCAAAGTTTGCCAAAAAAATCTATTATTAATTTCAATATTTTAAAAGATTTAAACCATAACTTGGTTGTAAAACTGAACAAAAACAGGAAAACAGAACAAAAAGGTTATTTTGAGTTACCCTTAAGTGATTCAACATATTTTTTATGTCTCAAAAAACCAAGGACTTTGCAGAACACAAAAGATACGAAATTTCAGTTTCAAGAAAAGAAGAGTTCGTTTTTTCCAGTGAATGTCATGTCTAAGCTTTGGTTAGATTAAAATAATTGATTTTTTTGGGGATTTGGTACGTAATTTTTCTATTACACGATCTTATATAATTTTTGTATAAGTTAAGAGGAAATGATTGATCTTGTGTGGTTCTTATAATACTGTAACTTGCATTTCAGTTCAAAATATTGAATTTAAACTTTCATTTAATGAAATTCTAATTTTCAACTGTTATATTAATAAATCTGTCTATACCAAAGGTAGGGGCAAAGTTCTATCATATACACGAGGAATACTTGAGATTGGGATTGATCTTGATGAATCTTACTTACAATTTAAACATGAAATAGTACTATACCTTATAACATGTAGAAACGTCTTAGATTTTCAGTAGATTCTATTGTAATATATTGTAATAATTTTATATTGGATTATAAGGTATTTATATATCTGTGAGTTATATTATTAATTGAAATTATCTGTTTATATTTTATACTAATTAAGTATTGGTAATGCCATCAATTTGAACTCAATTTTACCGGGAATCGAATGGGGACCTTTCAAATGAAAGTTCAGTACTCTAATCATTTTACGACCCAACCGTTGATTTTAGATGAAAATCACTGTTTTCTATGATCCCATAGAAGTTGTACTCAAATAACTTCAAATATGTATGTATATATATATATTTTTTTTTTTTACTTTTAAAATTCACCGATGTTCGGAATATATTAAAGTGTTATCTGATACACGATTTTTTATGTTGTTTTCATTATAATTTTAATCGCTATATTCTTTGACTTTAACTACCCATTCAGGTGATGGGCGCATATAATATCTTTATATATATATATATATGTGAATGGATTTAACTAGGATAGTACTTAGTTTGTTATTATGATTTTGTGTATATTGTATAATAAAAAAAATGTTGAAATATTAACTAAAGAAAAGAGAAGTGCTACTGTTATAACTGGCTTTTGGTCATTTGATTTTTATCTCTTCATAGAATTTAAAAAGTTTTTTTGTGTTGTATTTCCAATTGAATTTTTTGCATTAGTTTAGTTTAGGAAATTGCGCGACAAAATGTTTAATAATAGAAAACAAAATGAGGTGGAGTAAATTTTGGGAAAGTAAAATAATAATATTATTATTTAAGATTAAACAGAAAAGTTTAGAAATAAAAGAAAATGGAAAATGGTTGATAATATTTTTGTTTTATGTAAAAGAAGTGTGCCTTACCCTCTACTTAATTACTGATTTCAAAATTGAATTATCCCAAAATATAATAGTTGTTTTTAATTCTAATATTATAAGATTTTTTAAGTGAAAATTATATTAATTACCTTAGGTGTGTTTATAAAGTAATTTAAGGGTACTTTTAAAAGTTTTAAGTATTTCTAATCATCGTAGCTTTTATTTTATGATACGAATATGTGAAATATTGAAAATTTTATGTACTTATTACTTTATATAAAAAAATCATCGGGTGATTATTCAAATCTAAATGAATGAGTGCTAAATTATGTCATGATTTTAATATAACTTAACTATATATATGTAGTGACTAGTAATGATGACACTTGTATTTTCAATTAAATATTTACTCAATAAAAATTACATTCGATTTAAGTAAAGCAGGAAATGTGCGAGTAAATGGTCAGTACTCCAAATTTGATCAATATACATAATATGTACCAAGAAAAAGCAGCGCCTATTAAAACTAACTGATAAAAATTAATAAAATTTTAAACAATTCTGGCTGGATGAACAAATAAATAGTTAAGTAATTTTTAATTTAATATATTAACGATATTGAAAAGACAAAAAAATTTATCTGATCTCTTAAAAATAATTTTTTAGTTCAAACCATCTATTTTTGATATTTAGCAATTTCAAATTAAATCTAAATAAGATCATTTGTTTAAACCTTTTCATCTAAAGATTAATCTTAAACATATCAGATCACTTTTTTCATCTCATCAAAAAATGATAATTTGATCTAAAAAACGAGGAAAAGTGTAGTAGAGTAGACTGTGTCAACTCTGGGATACCCGAATGACCGTTACATATACATTATATATATACATTATACATCCGGTTAATTACTTTTGGCAGTTTTTCAAACATACTTTATTAAGTTTAGTGGAATTCTCATATAAAAGAAGGAGTTGTATGGCAGCTACTCGGACCCTCTGCAATAGACCAACCAAATTTTGCTGTAAACTTGGCCAATACACTAAACTATTTTTGGCAAAATTTCAGACACCCAGCTTCATTAGGTGGAGAGTAATGCTTATATAAAGTAGGAAGTTGTATGGCAGCTACACGAACCCACTGCAGGAGACCAACCAAATTTTGCAGAAACTTTGGCCATAAAACTAAACTACTTTTGGCAAAATTTAGGACACGCAGCTGTAATAGGTACAGAGAAATACTCATATAAAAAAAGAAGTTGTATGGCAGCTACCCGAACCCATGGACCAAAATGGCTGGATTTAAATAGCGATGACGGCTATTGCAAAAAAATGAATTTGCGAAAATTTCAAAATTCTAGCTCCTTTAGTTTTTGAGTTATCGTGCGGACGGACGGACAGACGGACGGACAGACGGACGGACAGACGGACAGACGGACGGACAGACGGACGGACAGACGGACGGACATACATAGCTAAATCGATTTATTTTTCGATTCTGATGCGATCCATACACTTGAGTCTATATCTACCCCCCCTCCTTCTCTGCGTCACAAAAGTAATGGCAAATTTATTATACCCTTTGACTATAGAGTCATACGGGTATAATGATCTATAAAAAAGATCAGAACAATTTTTATGATCTGTTTTGTTTTTTCTCTAGATCAAAAATGAAGTTTGATTTGATCTGGTTTTAGGATCTAGATCAGATCATTGATTACGTATTGCCAGGTATATGCTTTTATAGAAAGCATTAAACTTAAAAATTTTAATTGAACTGTTATATTACTGTTATTTAGCAAATTATTATAAACCAAAAATCTATTCCTGCAAAACAAAAGTTTGAACCTATGATAAATTACATCACATGCCATGTATGACTTATGGCACATGTCTTGTATAACTTGTATAATTCCTCAATTTCAAATGCAATTCCTTATGGTAGCCAGTTTTTAGCACATTTTCAAAAAATTTTGTAAAAATGTGCCTATATAGTTTCACTCTGTCCGTCCGTATGTCCGAATGTTTACAAAAACTTGTACATCGTTTGAAATAGAGAAAAGAAATTTTAACCATGAGTAGGTATTACAAAAAAAAAATAATTTCATAGAAGAATTTTTTTCTGTAGCCCCACCCGCTACGGAGCTACAGCCCCGCAAAGTTGGAAAAAGCCCTATATTCAAATTGTTATATCAAGAGTTTCTATTAGATGTATTTTCAATCTGAAAATGGCAAAAAATAGCTGGTTTTATAAAGTTTATAAATTTTTAACAGACAAATGTTTAGGGTTGCCATACGATACTAAAGTTTACCATTATGCAAAACTCAATTTTTGCAAAATTTTTGGCTACACATATCTTCTATACGGGCCAAGCTAGGGTCTTGAAATTTTGGGAGTAGTTAGATCCTCAGAAATAAGTAGAAGTATTGTTTTTGTTACGTCCCCCGTTTTGCAGCTATAAGGGCCCGAAAATTGAAATTTTTTTCCTTTGTATTTTAATATACAAAATTTGAAGGTCCAACATTATACTTTAACATATGTTAAAAGATTTTCTTAAATTTAAAAGCGGTTCCTTAAATTGAAGAAAGTGTCTGTCAGTTTTAATCATTTTTGCTTATATAGTAAAATTCTAAATAAAATTCCAAATTTTGGTATAGAATTCACAATTTAATTCCTTGAACCTAAAAAAGTTGGGGGAATGGGAGTAGTAAGGATTAGATCCTTGAGAAATTGGGCAACCTTCCCCATTGAGGGGCTATTAGGACTTAAAAATTAAAAAAATTACTATTTTTATAAGTAAGTAGTAACTTAGTCACCAAAGTATATATTTCCTAAATTAAACGTTAACATTAAAGCTTCAACATTATATTCCGATAAAATACTCAGTTTGAAACACTATATTATTTTGAAAATGTGCTTTTTTAAAAACTCTTGGTTTTTTTCATCACTTGTTTTCTAATTAAAATTAAACCGTTATGTAAAATTTCATTTTTGAAAATTTTTGATCTCTTCGATTCTTCAAATGGTTTAAATTTGAAACTTAAAATTTTGATAAGATGTTTAAGTTCTTGGAAATTAATATAACTTATTTAAAAAATATTTTGTGTGGCCCACCTTTTTGAAGCTGTAATGGGTCAAAAATTAGCTATTTTTAAACACTTATATGTAATTTGAATATCTGTTCAAATTTGTTTGAAATAATATACAAAAATTAAGACCCCTATATTATACATAACAGTTTTTCTAAATCAAAAAGGGTTTCCTTAAAATTGAAGAACATGCCTCTTGACTCTTCTTATCCAATAATAAAGTCCTACAAAAATTTTTTAGAAATTGTTATAAATATATTTTGAACATTCTCCTGCACTTATTCCATAATTTATTATTTAATTTTTGGAAATGTCCTTTTATATAACAACCATTGGTCTTCATCACTATTTATTTCTACTATAATTACACCTTTTCGTAATTAACTCACCTTATTATGTTTTTTTTCACTATCCCTATACATTAATTATTAAAAACTTCAGTTCAAACATAATGAAATCCTATTTTTGAACTAAGTTTATTTTGTTTAACAACATTTATATTATATAAAGCTTTTCTATATTATATAAATATTACATAAAGACTATCTGCTCAGAAATAAACACTAAATAAACCACTTTTATTTTTAAATACAAAAAACAAAAACCAATTCTGATCTAATCTTAACTTTCAATTCTTTTGTTTTTATTTTTTTTCAATTTTTTCTAAATTCTAAATCTTGATCTTGAAATACAACTTTCACTATTATATATAATAACACTTTTCTTTGATTTGTTTATATATACCACTATCTACATATATATATATAATATATATATATATATACATTTTTACTGATATTTTTTTTTTGTAATGAAATTATAAATCACAACAATAGATTAAAAACAATAACAACAACAAAACCACTTTTTTTTTTTTTATTTAATTGCTTTTTTTTTTCTAAGCTTTGTTTTTTTTTTAAATTTTATCTATCAAAGCTTTCAAATTTTATTCAAAGCTTTAAATTTTTTTAAATAATTTGTTCCGTTTAAATTTCTTTTATTATTTATCTACGCCTTTACGCTATTTTTAAAAAAATAATAAAATAAAAAAGGTAAAGCAAATTTTAATTACCCGTCACGATAACGCACCGGCACAATATGAAATAATCAAAACAAAAGTTTTTTTTTAATTTTTTCGAAAAATTTAAGTCGCAAAAAAATAAAAAAAAAACAATATAAAAAAACAAAAAAAAAAAATCCCAATAACAACAAATTTCAGAATAAACTTGACAGATCAAAAATTGTTTTAATATGTGTGAGTTATTATTTACAGACAGTTCTTAGTACAAAAAAAAAAAGAAATAAAAAAAAATAAAAACTCATCAATCAGGTTAAAGTTACTTTACAGGTTAATGGGAAGTTTGAATAAAAAAAAAATGTAGCAGCAAGTTTAAAATTTTTTATATGTGTATGTATTTGTATGGGCTTGTATTGTTTTATTTTATATACAATATATCGTGCGAGAAAAGTAAAATCGCATGGGAGAATTTTTATCAAAAGTAAAAAAAAAACTAACCGGAATCACTTGTTGCTTAGTCATATTTCCTATTTTATATCTGATATTTTGTTTGTTTTGAATACCTACCTTATGTTATGAATTTGAAATCTAGTGAAGATTATTGAAGGTGGAAGTATGTTTTGTGTAACTATGGTATAATTTTTTAAAATCAAATTAAGATTATAGAACGTGTAAGTATATGTAATTTGTTATATGACTGATAAATTGTAATAATTATCTTAGTAATTTGTCAATTCAGTAGTTGATTAGTTTTGGTAATTTACATATGTATTTAATTTCTTTGTTTGGTCCGTGATTTATGATTGAAATTTAATCATCAATTATCACTTAAATTTCTTTGTTCTAAAATGTAATACCTATATGTCATAATGTAAATTATTGCTGAAATAAAATTTTTTGGTGGAATTCCCAGATGTTTTTTGAATAATTTTTATAATTTTCTTAGTAATTAGTAATTTTAATGCGTGTTTCCATAGAAATTTGGGTGAAACTTCCGGAAAGGGGTTGTGAGCTATCAAGATGACGTCATCACATAACGGTACTAAATATCTCAAAGTTTCCGAATATATATACCATTAGTGGCGATGGCGCCATCTAGTGGTCGAAAAATGCATTACAAAATGTTCCTAAGATTTTGTAGCATTTTTATTAAAATGTAATATTTTTCCTGTTAGTCCATAAACTGGAACCAACATCTTACAATATTGTAGGGCATGATATTGTCTTTCATAAACATCTTGTTTCATCTGGATCGGTGCTACCATTTTTGAGATATTGCAATTTAAAGTGAAAATTTTTAAAAAAAAAAAAAAAAAAATCAAACTTTCAAAAAAACTACTATAACTGTGAAATTTTCAAAAACACCCTGTATTATTATTATACCATTAGAAAGGTCTCTTAAAACTCTTTCCAACGGTATATAATAAGTATGGCATATGTTGACAAATAGCCCCACCAGAGAACATAAATGCAAAAATGACGCAACAATTTTATTAAAAAATACATTTTCATACTTTATTTGTCATAAATTTATTTTGCCTTTTTGTTTTCCATTTGAAATATTTATTTTAAAATTTAAGAATGTACTTTATAGTTTGATACAATATTGAGTTGGGTTTTGTTTAGAAGATTTTTGAGGTATTTATATGTATGTAAAGTATAATTAGAAAGGACCTTAGAGTTGGTTATAAAGTCAGAATTATACGCTTTTTCCAGAATATTTATATACTAAGATTTTGAAGATTGACAGGGTTTTGAGTTGGATATAAAATTACGCTTATACTGTTCCAACAACCTGTATAACGTTTTATTTAGCCCTTTCGTTGGGCCCTTTCGTTGGTTGGGCGAACAGGTTGTTCGCATTTGAATGCGAAATAAAGCCATATCATTTTCTAAAATTTTACGAAATAAAGCCATATAGTAAAATTGATACAAATTCTAACACTAAAATGAAAAGAATGGTATAAGAATTCGGATACCTAATTCATTCAAAAAATTAATAAGTTCCTAATTTTTTTTAATACACTGTAATAAAACGTGTTAAATAATATTATATTTTCATTACGGGGGCTGCCGCCCCCGAACCCCCGCTAACTCAATTATTGAAGCTAGATTTTGAATCCAACACTAAAATGAAAAGAATGGTATAAGAATTCGGATACCTAATTCATTAAAAAAATTAATAAGTTTCTAATTTTTTTAATACACTGTAATAAAACATGTTAAATAATATTATATTTTCATTACGGGGGCTGCCGCCCCCAAACCCCCGCTAACTCAATTATTGAAGCTAGATTTTGAATCCAACACTAAAATGAAAAGAATGGTATAAGAATTCGGATACCTAATTCATTAAAAAA
Source organism: Dolichopus griseipennis (assembly GCA_963082915.1). Taxonomy (NCBI): domain Eukaryota; kingdom Metazoa; phylum Arthropoda; class Insecta; order Diptera; family Dolichopodidae; genus Dolichopus; species Dolichopus griseipennis. Next base: position 339,737,263 of record OY720441.1, on the reverse strand, counting down.
ATTAATAAGTTTCTAATTTTTTTAATACACTGTAATAAAACATGTTAAATAATATTATATTTTCATTACGGAGGCTGCCGCCCCCGAACCCCCGCTAACTCAATTATTGAAACTAGATTTTGAATCCAACACTATAATGAAAAGAATGGTATGAGAATTCGGCATAGCTATTTCATACAAAAAATAATCAACCCTAATTAATAAATATAAATATTCTGGAAAAGGGGGCAATCCTGGTTTTGAATCCAACTCTAAAATCCCTCCTAATTGAGAATCCCACATATACACATATATAAATATTCTGGAAAAAGCGTAAAACCCTGCTTTTGAAACCAACTCTAAAACTCCTTCCTAACTATTTAAATAAAAAAGTTTGGAAAATTAAATTGCTTTTATTTTCACAAATAAAATTACTTCTGATTTTGTAGCCTAAGGGCCTTTCTAATTATATTTTTACATACATATTTAAATAAAAAAAATTTTAAAACTTTGAGGTTGTCACCTCCAAAATCCCTCAAAACAAATTGTCAGAACCAAACTCAATATTGTATCCAAACCTAAAATGCATTCTAACATTTTTAAATTTGCCAAAAAGGCAATATAAATTTATGACAAATAAAGTATGAAAATGTATTTTTTAATAAAATTGTTGCGTCATTTTTGCATTTATGTTCTCTGGTGGGGCTATTTGTCAACATATGCCATACTTATTATATACCGTTGGAAAGATTTTTAAGAGACCTTTCTAATGGTATAATAATAATACAGGCTGTTTTTGAAAATTTCACAGTTATAGTAGTTTTTTTGAAAGTTTGATTTTTTTTTTTTTTTTTTTTTAAATTTTCACTTTAAATTGCAATATCTCAAAAATGGTAGCACCGATCCAGATGAAACAAGATGTTTATGAAAGACAATATCATGCCCTACAATATTGTAAGATGTTGGTTCCAGTTTATGGACTAACAGGAAAAATATAACATTTTAATAAAAATGCTACAAAATCTTAAGAACATTTTGTAATGCATTTTTCGACCACTAGATGGTGCCATCGCCACTAATGGTATATATATTCGGAAACTTTGAGATATTTAGTACCGTTATGTGATGACGTCATCTTGATAGCTCACAACCCCTTTGCGGAAGTTTTGCCGAAATTTGTAATATTTTAGTTGGGTCAATGATGTTATAAATTATGAACTTTATTAATTATGGGGAATCCAATCTATTTTTGAAATACATGATTTAATTTAATTATCTGATAAATGCTAATGCAGCAATTATTATGATGTAAAGTAATTATTCTAGTAAGAGCTGGAAATAACAAATACTAGTCTAATAATTTTTAGGTCTGAATTCATAGGTAATATTTCAAGGGAGCGTATCAAAATTCCGCGCTTTTTATAATTTTGTAGTTAAAATACTGTACTCGTATATATGAAAGAAATACAATTACAAACGATTTGAGAGTTGATTTCAGGGTTTTAATAATTTATTTAACGGGAGCTTGGAACGGTAGCCCCACTATTTTAAAAGTTTTTTTGTTGAAATATTATTTTAGGAAATATAATTCGAAGAGATTTTAAAGTTGGTTTCAAAATAAGGGTTTCAATATAATTTCTTTAGTAGGGATTTGAAGGCGGCGGCCCCCACTATTTTAAAATGTTTTTTAATTTTTTAATATTGAAATATGTTTGCAAAAATATAATTAGGAGGGATTTTGTATTAGGTACTAAATTTGGATTAAATCGGAATCACTTTTTGTTTAGTCATTCTTCATATTTTGTATCTGATATTTGATATATTGCCTTTTGCAGAATATGTGTATATATGTACATATTTGCGAGATTCTAAACTAGGAGGGATTTTAGGTTTGAATTAAAAAAAAAATCAATTGCAGATTTAATTTTATCAGTTATAATTATAAATTACTAGCTAGATATTACTCAGTGCATGTTGCGTGTCTCGCAATTTTAATTGAAGTTGATGTTATTACTGGCGAGTACGAATATATACACAAATTCTTGAACTATAATGTAAAAAATAATTAACACACATTTTGGCGTTGACTTCGAAATCAGGGGTATTCCCTTTTTCTAAAATTAAGAAAAAAATTATAAATTTACATATTAACTACATTTTAAAAGGCTATTTTGCAAAGAAAAGGTAATCCTGATTTTTAACCAAAGTCTCGCAAACATGAATTCATAAATACTCTGGAAAAAGGGTCAGCTTTAATTTTTTAACCATCTTAAATATGCTATCTAAGACAGAATCCCGTATGGACAAATAACATTTTACTTTACATATATATTATAATTGTTAAATCGTAATTATTATTATTATCATACTTAAATCATATCATTCGACTTAAATGTATTAGTATATGTATATAATTGTAGTTATATGATGTCGTAACTGTTCTTAAAAACTAGTAAAGGGAGTTATAACTCACTTAATAGGTCATAACTTCTAAAAGGAACTAATGAACCACTTGTCAATGCACCTATGTCCCACGTAAATATTTTAAATTGAGTCAATGGTCCCATAGTGACTTATGTCCTACTAAACGAATCATAAGTCCCAAAAAAAACCAGAGTAACTATGATTTGTGTAGAGTGTTATTAGCCTTTAATTTTTAAATAATTAAAATTACTTAAGCATTTAGTTTGTACCATGCAATTAGAATCCGGAGAGTAATTTAAGAAAACTTTATTTTATCAAATCAAATGACCTTGTACAACTATTTCGAATAAATTGAATGTGAAAATTAAATTTTGAATTACTTGAAATCCTCTTAAAAATTAAAAAAATAATTGAAATAAAGAATAATTAAAAACATTTGTCAAAAGTCTAATATTTAATAAACTGGCCTGAATTATATATTTAACTGAAATACAATTATTGAATGGCAGATTATAAAAGAATTTCATATGACTAAATTCTTATTAGAGAAATTAACAAGTGATGAAAAAAAACCAAGGGTTTTTAAAAAAGCACATTTTCAAATTTATATTGTATTACATATTGAGTTTAACTTTGGAAATATTTACTTGGAAATAGTTACTGCTTACTTATAAAATTTACTGCTAACAGTAAAGTTTTTAATTTAAAGTTGTTATAGCCCTTCAGTGGGGAAGGTTGCCAAGTTTCTCAAGGATCTAACTTCATCTAACTCCTCCCTCCCCCCTCCGTCCCCCTCCATGTTTTTAGGTTCTAGGAATTAAATTGTGAATTCCACAAAAATTTGGAATTTTACTTAGAATTATACAATCTAAGAAAAAATGGGTAAAACTGAGAGACACTTTCTTCAATTTAAGGAACCGCTTTTAAATTTAAGAAAAACCTTTAACATATGTTAAAATATAATGTTGGGCCTTTAAATTTTGTATATTAATAAAGAAAAAATTGGACAGATATTCAAGTTACAGGTGCTTAAAAATAGCAAAATTTAAATTTTCGAGCCCTTATAGCTCCTAAACAGAGGGCTCGACAAAAAAATTTTATTAACCGGCTCCTACTAATATTTGAGGATCTAACTTCTCCCAAAATTTCAGGATCCTATCTTAAACCGTTTAGGAGATATATGGGACCAAAAATTTTGCAAAAATTGAGTTTTATATAATGGTAAATTTTAGTACCGTATGGCAACACTATACATTCAAGCGACATATTTTTGTAAAGCCTATAAAAGCAGCTCTCCTCTACCGTTTTTTTATTGAAAATAAAACTTACAGAGCTCTTGTTATATCAATTTAAATATAGGGCTTTTCTGGAATTTGCAGGGGCTGTAGCTTTGTCACCCTTCAAAATTAAGAAAAATCTTTGACACATGTTGAAATATAATTATAGAGCTTTGAATTTTGTATATCACTAAAAAAAAATTTGGGCAGGTATTCAAGTTACAGGTGTTTAAAAATAGCAAAATTTCTATTTTCGAGCCCTTATAGCTCCTAAATAGGGGACTTGACAAAAAAATTTTGTTATCCGACTCCTACTAGTTTCTTAGTATCTAAGTTCTCCCAAAATTTCAAGACCCTAGCTTGTACCGTTCAGAAGATATGTGTGGCCAAAAATTTTGCAAAAATTGAGTTTTGTGTAATGTTAAATTTTAGTACCGTATGGTAACCCTAAATATTTGCCTTTTAAATATTTATAAATTTTATGAAACCAGCTATCGTTTGCCGTTTTCAGATTGAAAATATATCTAACAGAACTCTTGTTATAACAATTTAAATATAGGGCTTTTTCCAACTTTGGGGGGCTGTAGCCCCGTAACAGGTGGGGCTACAGAAAAAAATTATTCTACGAAATTATTTTTTTTACGAAAGCTACCCATGGTTAAAATTTCTTTACTCTATTTCAAACGATGTAAAAGTTTTTGTAAACATACGGACAGACGGACAGACAGACGGACGGACGGACGGACGGACGGACAGAGTGAAACTATATAGGCACATTTTTACAAAATTTTTTGAAAATGTGCTAAAAAAGAACTAGTAAAATATTTTCATTGCATTATAACTTTTACTACAAAAAGGTCTTTTAAGTGAAAATGTAGTTCTACTAAATATGAAAAATAGTAAAAAATTTGAATTATTTTTTTAAGATCATATCTTATCTATACCTAAAGAGAAATCATAGTTCTCATGATATTTTATTTTTAAAACAATAGCATTGCATTTTTATCTAAAAAAACTAAAAACAATTGCATTTAATGAATTATATCACATAATTGATGAAATTAATATTTTTTTTTTTCGCATATATTGCATTCAATTCATCTTCATTTTTTTTTTATCTTGAATTTCCCAATAGAATAAAAAAGTTTATTTTCACCACATATACATGATACACAAAATATATATATATATGTATATATACTATTTGTAAGTTAATTTCTCTTTTTATTTTTCTGGGAATTTTCTTTTTTATAGCGGTTACTTGGAAAAATTTTTAATTTTCAATGTCATTATCATCATTTGGTACATTACTCCACTCTATATTTTAGGCTGCATCTAATTTATAAAATGTTGAATTTTATAAAAAAAAAAAAACAATTTCTAAATAACTATTAATAATTTTTTTTTTTTTTAATTAATTCAAATAAAAAAAAAAAAAAACAATAATAAAAATAAGATAAAAAAAAAATACTGAGGTGTTAACTTACCTTTATCTCATTTGGTTTTTCGTTTTTTATTTTTTTTTGAAAATTTGATGTGTACGTACTCCTATATCACAGTTCCAATATTGTAACTTATGTATATTACAAAGATAAGATTAATTCAGTTTATATATATATATAATTTTTATAAATATATATATATATGTATATTTATTTATAGAAAACACACAGGAAAAATCTGAAGAAAACAGAAGTAGAAATAATAGAAGACAATAATGGAATAATTTTCCAGATTCCGAACTTCCCCTACTGCGCTCCCTTATTTTGATCTTAAGGTTAATCAATGTGAACACAAAAAAATGATTTATTGTGTTTTATTGTGATTTTATGAGTTTACTGCTCTTGTTCAAAAACAATTGAATAATTTCCATGTAAACTTTCTTTGTATCTTGAGATATTTTTAAAATTGTATCTTGAGATGTTAATGGTATTTCTTTTGGTATGGAAGTTCTTTTTCTTTTATTTTTATTTTTTCTATTTCCCCCCTTTTGTACACAATCTGATCTGAGGTTGATTTGATTTTCTTGCTTCTATATTAAGCCTTTCGATTATAATTTCTTTAAATCTGTGTTTTTCTGACTGTGTAAATCATGATCTGAATTTTATAATTGTTTTGCTGTTAAATGACTTTATATTGTATGTATATATTGTATATATATATGTTGTTAAGTGTGTGTATGAAGTATGGAATAAATTAAAATCAGTGATTCATTTGATTTAGGAATTTCATGTATTGATGTCTGAAATTAAAAAAAAAAAAAAATTAAAAATTAATATAAAAAAAATTAGAAGAAATTAAAAAAAAAAAAAAAAAATTATTTAATGAGATTTATATATATATTTTTTTTTCTGTGTTATTACTCTTTATTAAAATATAATTATGGTGTCATTATGCAGAAAATGTACTTAATAAGTTTAATAAGTTGAAAGATTAAAATTGAAAGATTAGGTTAATAGTATTTTTTACAGATAATGATCTATATATATACAGTATATGTAATTATGTTAAAGGTTTTTCTTTTAAAATAAAAATTTCTTGAAAAAATTTTTTTTTTAATTTTCTTATCACATTTTTTTTTTTTTTGTTGCAGAGAAAGTTTAACGGAAGTGTCACATATATATGTAAGGAAAATTAATGGAATTATTAATATATTGAAATGTTTTGAGTTATAGATTGAAAGGGAGAATTCTAGCTATAGCTATAACTTTTTACTTTTTGTTTTAAAAGAAATACAAACCAATTGGTTCGGTTGAGCATGCACTAAAATTGGAAAAATGCAGAGGGAGTTAAAACGGATTCAGTGTAAGAACAAATGCAAAATTGCGAAGTTTCGAACCGATTTTTAATGGAAATGTATGTCTAATTTGGATAGCAGGATTATATTGCTTCAACAATTTCACATAATTTTTTTAATAAATTTTTATAGAACCAAAACCATATGTGACAAAGAAACCAATGAAGTTTTATTAGTAAACTCACTCATTTATCAATGATTTTTTGATTAGTGATAAGTCGTTGGTGCAATAAGGCTCAGATCAGATCACACTTATAAAGTGACAAACTAAGTAAATGAAGATAAAGTAACTCTTGAGATCGCCAGTAAAAAAAAAAAGGGAAACAAAGTTGCCAGGATAGTACAAATATTATACTGAAACAGATTAAGAAATAATAGGTCAAACACTAGTACAGAAATAAACAATTAGGAACTAGCTGTAAATATAATATTGCATAATTTAATATAATATAAAACGAACCAAATTATAATTTTTTTCCAGAAAATTCTTAGTCGGACTTAAAAACTAATAAATTTGCGGTAACACTTTGCGAATAAGTTCAAATTTTTCTATGTATGTAAATATTTTGCTCCTGGAAATATGCAAAATTTCTAATCATATGAGAATCTACAGATTTTATTAATTAAATAATAAGGCCTACGCTTGTATATGGTGTTCCCATATGGTATAACATTAGTGCAAGCGTAATGGAAAAAATCCGCATGTTCGAAAGTAAGTGCATTAGAGTCTGCATCAATGAACATAGAAAACCGGAGTTCGAGTACAAACATTTTTACTCCAATAAATATTTGTACAAGGAATCAAAAATCATAAGAATTGATAATTTTATTATAAAATTAATTCGCAATCACTATGATAGAGCATTAAATACTCCAGAAAACGGTTTAATATCGCATATATTTTACCACAATGAGGAGTACATCAAGAAGACTTTGCTCACGGGCTTCATAGCCCCTGAGCACTTCATCTTCTTAGACAAGTATGGTTATACACAAAATCAAAATCATGTCCCTATACTATTTCATTATAGTAGACGGGCTACATGTAAAAAAATTGAATATGAACCAGGTAAGATCAATCCAGATAATATGAAATATGACATGTCCATTCCAGATAAAGACAAATCAATAAGAAATAATTATTGGTGGTTAAGCACGTCATAAAAAAAAAATTAGTATAAAATAATTATTAGATTAGTGTTATTTTAATATTAAAGTAATACATGCTAGTTTATAAGTTTTTTTAATTAGTTGTAAGAATAGGGTAAGTTAGGTTAGGGTTTTATTAAAAAAACAAAAAAAAAGAATGTAAAAATTTCCTTTTTAATTTTTTTGCAATTAATGTAAATTTTGAAATTAATACATACTTAAAAGTATGATTAAAATATTAGTAAGCGTTCATAATAATTATTAAGAAAAACTATTTAACATAAAAAAAACACTATTTTTTACATGTTAATTTTTAAAATAAGAAAAACCTTTTTTGTTAACTATTTTTGTAGGTTAAGTTATAATAAGTATGTAAGCAAATAACAAAATAAAAGTTTAGTTAAAAAAAAAAAAAATTATTAATTAAAACTAAAAAAATAAATAAAATATTACTAACATAATATGTTAGATATAACAAAGCTAAAAATATTTCAAGCATTCATAAAATTCGTCCTTCCGTATGTGAAATTTTCCTGGTTAACGAAAAGGAAACATACGAACTACAGTTATTCGTAAGCAAATGCCTTCGAATTATATGCAGAATACACTGACCACGAATGTTCTGGAATGATACTGATCTAGAACCAATAAAAATCAAGAAAGGAAAATCTCCAAAGAAAAGAAGATCTCCATGATCAAATCACAGAAGATCTTCAAATTGCATAGAAAAAAGGCACTGGATTAAAAAACGCCAAATAAAGAAAAATGCTGAAAAAAGGGAAAAAAATCGAGGGATAACACAATTTATCAAGATATGGTCCCAAACGAATGTCATTGCACAAAATTGAAGTGCTCCTCAAGGGATTAGGAAAGGAAGAAAAAGAAAATTGTATGTTAGATATTAAATAAAAACAATTAGAATTAGATCAAAATCTTTCATCACAGTCAAGATACATTCATTATGGAATCATATTACTCCATACACAATTTAACAAAACCTAATTAAGCAATAAACTCTACACATTAATGACAATCTGTTTTTTTTCAAATTTTTTTTCAAAAACTGCATAACATCTTTTCATAAAAAATCATATAAAAAGTACGATAAACCACAAGATCATCGTTTAAATATTTGATATATATAACAATAATTATTATTTTAACTTCCTACTACTTTATAGAAAGATTCCAATTCAAATTGGATAAAGAAAGTGCTGTATAAAAACAACTGATGCGTACATAATAAATTTTGTCAGCACGTTCTTTTTACATTTTATATTTACATACTGTGAGCATTTATTTTACAATGCTTCTGTATTTTGGTGTTACGTTACATTACATTACAATTTTCTTTTTTAATTCTTCATTTTTCTTCTAATGAATTTCATGAGTACGTGCATATCATTGAACCGTGATAAATTGCAATTTTTCTATAAGAGTTGAAGAATTGTTTAATTTTTTGGTGAAATATGAGAATTCAGAGTAAGTATATATATACCTAGTATATAAAATGTATGTACACGAAAAATGCGCAAATAAATCATTTAAATAAACCCAAAATTAATTTTTAATTTAATTTGAAAACTATTCAGAATTTAATTCGCAACCATTATTTGATATAGAAAAAAATTTCAAAATAGTGATTTAGTTGTTCTACGCCAATCAGCACAATTGTGTTTAGTCGTACATTGAAACTTCATTCTTTAATCAATTTTCAGTAATTTGAAGTGTTGTAGAACATTGTGAATTGTAATTCACAATATCAAAAGTCACTTGTATTCATATTTTTGGCCGTAAAATGTCATTGACTATTTTTCAGGGTGATATGACAAAAGTCCCGGAGTCAAAAGTTCCCCAATAACCTATGATTCAAAAAATATGTCAAAAGTCACCGAAAAGTTATCAAAAATGAGACATAATTCCCCCTTTTTGTTTTCAAACATATGATTAAGTTTTGAACCACATTTTGAAAAGAAATAAAGCCGAAATTGAAAATCAAGAAAAGTTGAATTCAATTCTGAACTCATTAGTTACCTATGATATCATCAAAATGTATAAAGAAAAATTAGATGTAAAACAATAAGTATATATAAATATTTGACCACGCGGAATTCTATATTAGGAAGCTTATTAGGGTTACAAAATCAAAGTTGCCCTTTTTTCCAGATAAATAATGAATTCGCGTATGGAAATTTAATTGTTTTGAAATAAATTTCAAATATTTTAGTTTATTTAGTAATAAGTTCCCGTTGGACATTTGAGCCATAACTCTTTGGGGGGACTTTTAACTCTGGTCATTTTGTCAAATCCCCGCTTTTCTACGTACAACTTGTAATCCGTTTCTAAAATTAATTTGAAATTAAAATTATTATTTTGGTTTAAAAAATAGTGAATGTCATTTACAATGTTCATACATATCTAATTTTGCCAAGTTTTCTATTTCTTTTTGTCATTGTCAAGTGTACGTCCATAAATCAGAAAAAAAATAAACATTGTAATAAAAGCGTTTGAGAATAAATTTCGTTTAACATTTATTTGTTTTTCTTTTTTTTTTTGATGAGCACATTTAAATTTTAAAGTTTGTTTTTAATCACATTTTTTCATTTAACTTTCATTACACGTACAAGAATTGCATATCAAAAATACGCGAATAAATTTTCATTCATTTATTCGCTCCAACTGTATTACGGTCAGAATGTGTGCGATATGACAGTTTGTATTTTCAATTAACAAAAGAATGCGCGAATATTAAAAAAAAAAAAAAAAAAAAACACAAAATCAAAAAAAAATATTAAAAGAGTCATTGTAAACTGACACTGTGTTATGTTAATCGTGTTGTTCAATTCGTATACAGTAGTTTTACAATCAAACAGCAGTTAAAAAAAACACTCAAAAAAAATCTGAAACCATCACAAATATATTAAAAATGTGATCTGAATCTGAATTAAAAAAGTTTCATTTTTTTTTTTTAGCATATGAGAGTAATTCAAGTCATTAGTAATTTCATGTGAATTATTTTTTTTTGCTTTGTAATTATTCGAAAGTAACGTTTTACTTCAAACGCTTGCTTCTTTAAAAAAAAAGTGAAGTACATATGTTCAAACATACCTACTGTATGAAAGTTATAGATATGCTGATTAGTTAAAACAATAATTGTTTTTATTTTTATTTTTTTCTATTTAATTTATTACTAATTTGAATAATAAATGTGTAGAAGTGATGGTATTCGGTTGATTATGATGAATTTATGAATGGAATGTAATTTACGTTTATATGTATTATGTATCAGGGTTACCAACTGGTGTTCTTTTACAATGATAATAAAAAAAAGTTATTTTACCGTTAACATTTAATATTACAGAAGTTCTTTAAAATATTTAAAGAATTGCATGCTATTTAATAATAAAAGCACATCAAATCAGGTATGATGGCGACGTATGCCATGCTTTAGAATGTTAAGTTTAATATTAATTAGGAATTTAGAATATTTTAGTTCTACAGTATGGCGAATCAGGCAGCAGATACGGCCTGAAAAAATTTTGTGACCACTGTTTGCTGGATCTAGAACCCCTGTTGGGGCATAGGGCATTCACTCGAGCGGTAATCAAAGTAATATGGTGAATCATCTCTTGACTTCTCAAGTCAATGTAAACTGCACATCAAATTTGGGGGTGCAGCAATATCATGTTGAACTATACTTTAGAATATTTTAGTTCGATGGCGAACTAAATCGCAGCAGTATATTCGGCCTCAAGAAATTTTGCGACGTCTGTTTACTGGATCTAGAACCGCTGTTGGAGCATAGGGCATTCCCAGGAGGTAATCAAAGTAATATGATGATTCCTCCTTTGACTTCTCAAGTTAATGTAAACTGTAAATTGGATTTAGAGATGCAGCAAAATTCATGTTGAACTATACTAATAGAATAAAAGAATCGAAGACAAGTACCCGGTGTTTACATGTCCGAAATGTATTTAATCATGGGCTTTTAATGAATTTTCAGTATTTATAATTCCTTTTCCACAATATGAAAATTACGAAATATAATATTGCCTTATAAGCTTAGAGATTAGAACATAAGTCAACAAAGCTTAAATAAAGTAAGTATTGAAATAAAGAATGACGGATCCAAGAAGAGTCTAGTCTAGAAAATTGACATATTCATTTGTGTAATAGAAAAAATGTAGAATAACTACAAGAAGGAAATGGTAGCTTATCAATTCATTTCATGTGGCTCTTAATTGTGAAGAACAACATTATAACAAATGAAATTTAAAGTTCAATAACGATTAGTATCAAAGAGGTATTTTTCATTTAAGTATTTTGAAAAATATTTCTTAAGATTTGGTAACCTTATTACTTTAATATTAATAAATTATAAAACTATAAGAATACACAATACAATCTATTCACATATGTTTGAAAAAGAGTTCATTGAATTGTGTGGGCCAATTTACTTATTAACTTTATTTCATTTTTGTTTTCAAATATTTTCATAATATTTTGATGAGATTTTAATTGGAATTACTATGATAAATTAGTTTTATTTAATTTCTTCTTAGTGTTTTAATGGATTTAATTGCCGTAAGATACTTTCATTTTCTTTCTTTGATTGTTTTTTACTTTTTCAATTATATTTTATAATCAAAGATTTTTTTATGATAATTTTTTTTATGAGAATGTTATACAAAATTCGTTATATAAAGTTCAAATTATTCTACAGAATTATTAAGAAGCATTTAATATTTTAGGATCGGTGATCACTTTAGCACAATTTTAGTACAAGGCACTACTTAGAACAACACCCTCACAAATATAATTTCTAATTTATTTAAACTAAACTTATGTTGTTTCAAATTTCTTCATTATTTTGCAGGTAAATTGGTTAATGAATGAACGCTTGATGTTATAAAATTCACCGATTAAAAGTGAACAAAATAGCCTATTGTACTTCCGCTTTAGTCTTGCTTACTAATTTTAATTTTGATTAATGTTATCTTCAATTCTTATTAACTTTAACAGTGAAATTTAAGTTTTTTTTTTGTCTAACATTGTGATAAATTTTAAATTAATAAGTTTTTAGGCTAATACTGCTAGCGTGAAAGTATTTTAATGGAATTAAACTTTTACTAAACTAAAGACACTAAACTTAAATTATGAATTGGGTATAAATGATAACTATTTATTTTAAATGATTTATTATGGATATTTCCAAAAATTTGTATATAATTTTTTTTTGGATCTCGTTAAGAAAAATCTATTTGTGATTTTTTTTCTTATGCTTCTTTGTTTGTTTGACTGCTCTACTCATATTGATAAAACAGATCACAATTCCTATATTAACTATTATTTAACGATTAAATTTTGGTGATTTTTCTATCTGAATCTTTAATTAGATAAGAAATAATTAAATAATACTGAATATTTTTTAAGCAAGTTTTCAAAAGTATTTGTAAAAATGTGTCTATATAAATTCACTCTGGGCTCATCTGTTCATTCCTTCGAGGTTTCCTAAATTTCTACTTCGTAAAGAAACTTGAAACAAAGAAAACTAGGAAGAGAGTAGTAGAGTAGAGTGTGTCAACTCTGGAATACCCGTATATGACATTATATCATCCGGTTAATTACTTTTGGCAAAATTTCGAACATACAGCTTTATTAGGTGTAGAGTAATTCTTATATAAAAGAAGGAGTTGTATGGCAGGTACTCGAACCCACTGCAGTAGACCAACCAAATTTTGTAGAAACTTTGGCCATATAATTAAATTATTTTTGGAAAAATTTAGACACGCAGCTTCATTAGGTGTAAAGTAATTCTCATATAAAAAAAGGAGTTGTATGGCAGGTACTCGAATCCGTGGATCAAAATGGCTGTATTTATATAGCGATGACGGCTATTGCAAAAAAACGATTTTGTGAACATTTCAAAATCAGAGCTTCTTTAGTTTTTGAGTTATCGTGGTGACAGATAGACAGACGGATGGACACACATGGCTAAATCGATTTATTTTTCGATTCTGATCCGATCCATACCCTTGAGTCTATATCTACCCACCTCCTTCTCTGCGTCACAAACGTAATGGCAAATTTAGTATACCCTTTTAACCTATAGTCAAAAATTAAACTATGAGAATCGTATATTTCCCGGAACAATTTTGCTCTGTACTTCATTAGGTACAGTGGTGCAACCACGCAACATCCATTACGTCCAAAATTTAATATAAAAATCTGTCTATTGTCAATCGCCAAACGATCGGTGTTTTTATAAGCTTTAAGAATTTTACAAGAAATTAACATTGAAGCTCCAACATTATATTTCGCACTTGTTAACAGATTTTCTTGAGTGCATTTGGGATTATATTCTAAGTATTGATTTCACTATTACTTATAATTAATTATGAATTGATAAAATAATTAAATTAAGCTTAATAAGCTTTTTTAAAAACTTTTTAATTGTTTTGGTTTCTATTACTTTTCAGTTTTAACTTCTATTTTCGAAGTATATCCAGTTTCGAACCAGCTTCCAGTATTAATTACAGCCTTAACAGAACTTAGTTATAGTAATTAATAAAATATTTTTATAAAAGAATCCTGTTTGCGATTACGACCTACTTGTTGTATTCTAATTAAAAATTCATTTAACACATTATAATATTTAAACTTTTTTATTGTCAATTGTTTCCATTTTGATTAGTAGTTATAATTTAGTTTTGTGTTTTAAAATTCTCATATGTTTTTTTTTTATTAATAAATTTCTTTATTTTTAGGTAAAATTTTTTTAGTCATTCAATTTTAGTTAATTCCCCTAATTACATTAAAAATTTGAATAGAAAATTCTGCGAAATTAACCATAAAATTTTTTAAAATTTTATTACTTTCATTATAATTTCGTTTTCTTTTTATATTTTTGAATTTTTTCATTTCGTTTTTCTTTTTTTTTTTAATTTCAGGGTAATTTACCATTGTTTTCTTTTCTTTAAAATTATTTTAACTTTTTTTTTATTAAAAGTATAAAATTTATTATATTGTACTTAATAATCAACTGTGTAGACCCTCAAAATAATGGTAGGTAATGGTTTCATATCTATATATATATATAAACTAACAAAGTTATTGTCCTAATTGTCTTTAAAAATTTTGGTTGTGTTTAACCTTGAACTTATTGAACAATTAAAACCAGTTGCAGATATACCAAAAAAATTAAAAATATCAAAATAAATACCTGTAATAAACAACTTGTATTTTTTTTTAAGTTTAATTTAACTGCGAGTAAATTTTTTTTATGTGTTAATGAATTAAAAAGTAAGAAACACAATTTGATTATATTAAAAAAATAAAGTCTTTGAAAGGGGGAGGTAAAATATTTTCTTTGATATAATTTAAAAATGTTTGACAATGATAATTAAAGGTTAGGTTTTAGTTTTTTACCCAAATTTTAAAAATGGAAAATTAAAATTCAGTGGAAAATATTGGTATTGTGCTGAATTTATAAAATTAGAACAGTTTTAAAAATTTTATTAATTACATATTCAGAAGTATAACCTAGTTTTGTATAGAAAATTTACAAATGTCAAATTCATATAGTAATTGTAACTAAAGTAATTAATTTAAACACATACAAATACATACATAATATGTAAAACATTATTTTTTGAATAAAAATTATTTTCCAAAATTTTTCTATTCTTTCCAAAATGTTTGAATCTTATTATTGTCAAGAAATGTATTCCAATCTTAGGGTGCGTTTATGTTGGAGCTGCGATAAGTGATAAGAGCGTCGATAAGAGCATAGCGTAGAAAACTAAATACATTATTTAAATAGAAGTGTTTATGTTGGAGCATCGCTTTGAACATCGATTAAGATAAATGATAAGAGCGTAGAAAACTCTTTATTTAGTTTTCTTCGCTCTTATCGATGATCAAAATGTTTGAATAATTGTTTTGCTCTCGTATTATTAATTTTTATATAAATGTTTTGTTATTTTTGTTTGTTAATTTTTTCTGTAATACAAAATATCGAGCAGGTGCAATTATACATTTTATAATATAATAAAATAAAAATTCTTTTTTTTTGTTGATAAAATAATTTTGTGTTTTATTTTTTATAATTATAAAATAGCTTTTTCAAAATTATAATTTAATTTTTTGTCAATTCAATATATTTTTATTATTATTTTCACCTTCCAAATAAATAATTATAATTATCCTTTATTATTATATTTAATTCTTAAAGTTTTTTAATTTTGATTTTCTATCTTTTTAAAAAATTTTATTTAATTTAAATATAATAAAACTATAATTTAATACATAATCCATATCATTATATTTATTTAAATTAAAATTTTTTTTTTAATCAAATTAAAAACAAGGACATTGACTTTTAAATTAAAAATGAAAAGAGTACATTTTTCTTTTACTATATTATTTGACAATATACTTCAAGGTCATTCACAATAGAGATATTAGATAAAGCATTTTTCAAAATGACATTTAATAAACTGTCATAAGTTATAATTTTTTGTTATTCAAAATGATTGTTACTATACTACCGTAATCTGTGAGGTTAGATTTTAAATGGATTTTGTTTGAATTTTTTTTGTATATTAATTTAATAATAAAGAAAACTTGAAGTAAATAAGTAGTGCAAGTAATTGAATGTTTAAAATAAAAAACAATTATGAAATTGTAACTGTTTATTAGCTGTTAATTTTGTTAAAAAAAGAAAAATATGATAATGGAAAATTTAAAGGTTTTTTTTATTAATTTTAAATAAAGCCATAAATTTGCAATTGTTTTTTTTTGTTTTGTTTTGAAGGTAGAGGAAAATTGAAATATATTTTTATCTTTATAATAGTAAAGTTGTTGTGATTTATTTAAGATTAATATTTTTAATATTGCAGAAGTATTTGTTAAATATAGAACTGGTATTTATCTTGTAAGGAAATTTATTACATAGTTTTATAAGTATTCACCTGTTTAATTTTTTTAAAAATTTACCTCTACATGCTAACTGGTCACTGTGTTAGGCTAAATAAAGCCTGACTATATATGTGCATGTTGGTACAGGGGACGGGGGATTTATTCATATATTAGAACTAATCAAATGAATTCCACATACAATTAAAACATGAGATAGTACTACGCCTTATAACATGTAGAAAAGTCTTAGATTTTCAATATATACAATTCTATTTTTGTTTATATTATCATATTTTGTTTTTAAATTGTATGGTATTCTATATAGTGAGTTATATTATTCAATTAAATTATTTGTGTATATTTTGTATTTGTTTATATTGATATACTAATGTGTTTTTTATTAAAGATATAAAATTATTAATTTAACCATTAATTTGAACCCAATGACGAATGGTAGTTAAGTCGAGTCGAGTCGAAAACCAGATAAATGTTTTTTTTTTTTACTTTCACTGGGATTCGAACGAGGCCTTTCGCACTCTAACCAAACCACTGTTCCACCCAGTAGGATGGTACATTCTTTTCTATTTAAAAAAAAACCTAAACAATTTTTTGGTTAATCTCTGTCTTTCAACCAAAAATTCAAAAAAAGTATATTTATTTTTATACATGTAATAGAAGCATTTAATTTTCTCTATATTAAATCTAACCATTTTTTTTAACATACATACTTATTACGATTTCATACTTTTGTGCTAGTTTCAAAATCAGCCAGATTAAATTGCACAATAATGTGCAATGTAATTTAAGCTATCAATGCAATTAGTCACAATGTGCGATGTGAAATTAAATCAAATGTGTATATATATTTTTCATTTTTAAACTCATTCAGATCAATTTTGTAAGATCACTTGTATGTTAATTTTCTAAAATGATTTTCCGCGTGGGTTTTTGTTTTATACAAATGTGAAGAAAAATTCAAAACCATTGGCAAGTATTTAATACTTCCAAGTATCAAAAAAAAAAACTTAATTCCGTATTTTTTTTTTATTTTTAAGATATCTGATTCTCATTTGTTAAATTAACACTAGAAGTGTTAAATTCAATTGACTGTTCATTACTCTGAAAAAAGAAAAAAAAAAAAATTTGTCTTACAACGAAAATTTGCTTTTGTTTTTTTTTAAGACTTGGATTAATTTTAGCTTTTTGTTTTTTTTTTTTGGGAAATTACAAGTAAAATTATATGGTGGGTTTTAATTTAAAATTTCTATATTAGAAGCTTATATGTAATATGTAATAACTAATTTTAAATATAAATAGTTCATAGCAGGAATTATACCATGAACATGAGGACATATTGCATAAGTAGTCAAAGGTTTTATTTACATTTACTTAAAATGTAGTTTAGGAGTTAAAGTTATGTATTACAGAATTTCAAAATCACAAAATCGTAACTTACTTAATAGGGAAGAAAATTACTATTTTAAGATTATGTATTAACACTATTCTCTTAAATTTCTTCAGTTAGTATTAATCGTAAATTTTTTTAAATTACTAATTTAGTTAATTATGTGTAATAAAAGCTCAAAATATGAGTTTTACTTTGCTTTGGAATGAAAAGTTGACTTGTTAGAATCAAAAAAAGTCAAAATAAACACAACTGTTTTACAGATGAAAAGAAGCAGTTTTAAGTATGACAACTGCTTCGAATCCAATAAAATAAAGTTCTCATTATAAAACAGTTCAAATACTGTAATTTGTTTCTGTTTATATTTAAAGTAAATCCACTGAAATGTGTTTTGTTTACCTTCATGAATGAAATATAGTAGGATGTGATTCTTATATTTCCTTACAGTATTGCAATTTGTTGAAATCTCACACCTACATCAGAATCTGTATATAAAAGACATATTGAGTTTCAATATTTAATGTTTATTTTCACTTTTTTGTAGAGAGTCGGCATAAATCAACAAAAATTGAATGAATGACGATTGACTTTTTTTTTTTTTTAATTAAAATAAATGCAAGTATGTATTTTTATGTGTGTATGTAATGCTAATTATACAAATTCAAAAAAAATTATGTAATTGAAATTTTAAAATTTGTATTTCATGTGTCAGTTGTTTAACTTGTACAAATTTGAAATGTAAATTATAATTTTTTGGTGATTTATGGCCTTTTTAATCAAAAATACGTGTAGGTTTACAGACATTATTATTATTGAATTATACAAAGTTAATAAATGCAGTAATAAACTAATTTTCATATATCAGTAAAATCGTATTAACCTAAATGAAAAATTAAATCATTTGTAGAAGTTTCCGAAGAAACAAATGACAAAAGATATTTATATACAATCCACTAAAAAAAATTCGATTAAGTTCGAAGGACTGTGATAAAATTAATTGTTTGTTTGTTAAAGTAATTAAAAAAATAAGATAATTATTTAAAAAAAGCTTCTAGTAACTATTTAACTTTTAAATAACCGTATTAAAAGAACTAATTAAGATATTATATTAATTTTATTACAGTTGGAATTTTTTCTTTAAATTGATTAATAAGTTCATATATGGTAGTTTAATTAATGATCTTTAAGATTTGATTATTGAAATTAAAAGACAATGCAATATAATTGTAATATAATTTAATAATTAATTTCAAATTGAATGAAAAATATAGTATTATTGAAATAAATTAACCATACAGTTGAGTAAAATAAAAATTAAATAGTATAACATATACTACTATTACAATTATATAAGTTTTTTTTAAATCGATTTGAATTTTATTACATTATTATGGTTTTATTAGGATGTCATTTAAGTATTATTTAATTATTCTTTAATATATAATTAATTTGATATCAATGAGAATTAATAGTGGGAAATTAAATTTATTATGGTTGAAAAATTAATTCTATTTGAAATAGAAATTTAAAAAAAAATATAATTTTGTTACCAACTTTTTCTTATAAATTAAATGACATTGAAGGTTTTATATATTTTTTAAGAAAATTTTCTTATTTTCAAAAATTTAAAACAAATTAGAACCAGATTTGGTGAATTTAAGTTTAACCCTAAGTCATTCAAATTGTTACTTATAAAAATAAATTTTAACATTAAATCAGTTAATATTTATTTAATATATTAAATTAGAATATATGTTATAGCTAATTGATTTAAAAAACATTGAGTTAATACTTAACTAGTCTTATATTTAAATTATTTATAAGTTCAAGATTGAAAAACTTATTGTGTATACATATTAACATCGAAAGACCTAAGCGAGAAACTTTTTCTTTTTAAATGCCTGCAATTTAAAAATTAATAAGTATTTGATTCAACTTTTTGATGAGATCAAGGTATATAAACCTTTTTAATGTTTTATATATTCATCGAATTCATCAAAAGACTTAAGCGAGGAACTTTAATTTAAAATTTGATTTTTCTTTAAAAGTCCTACACTTTTTTTACACGTTCTGACAAACAATCCCATCTGTAATATTAGTACATCTTATAACAAGAAAAAGAGCTACGGAAGTTACATATTTTTGTAATTTTAATGAATTCAAGCAAGTTGATTAAATGCATGTCTATGAAATTCTTTTGGTTTATATATTGCAAAATCCTGCATTCCTAGAATTTTAGGTCAGGATTGGAAAAAAATTAATAAATACGGAAAACCCTAAAAAATAACACATATTCTAATAATAATGCAAAGTGCACCTACATCCTTCTACAAATCAACACTGGATATAAATTGCATTAAATACAAATATTAAAAAAGTAAATAAATTAGCTTGGTTTTGCTTAAATTTAAATAATTTTTTCTAGCTTTCTAATGTAACGTAAGAAAAATGTTTATTTTTAATAAAGTTAATAAAATGATATCGCTTTGGTCAAACAATTTAACACTAACTTAATATTTTTTTATTTACTTAAGAATGTTGAAAGATTATTAAATGGAAAACGCATCGTTAAAAGCAGAAAGATCAAAGCGTTTAAAAAATGGGAAGATGCATTAGAAACTTCTTCTATGATAAATTAAAATAAATATTTATTTATACTTATTTTAAAGTATATTTGAATACGAATCTTGTGTAAATCAGAGTTTTGTTTTAACAACACAAAAATAATTCTTATATTTAAATAGTTATATTATTTCTTAAGAAATTTCTGACAGATTTAACATAATTAATTAAAAAACAAATTTCACACTAAATTATTAACAAATACTATATATGTATATGACTAATATGCGGAAAAACATTGGCCTGCATTTAACCTGTTGTATATCAACAACAAATCTTTTTTTTTTATTTAATTTTAAAATTTATATGTCATAACAGCAATATGTTTCTTGATAAAATCGTCAATTAGTGTAAATTACTATATTAAATCAGATAATATATATACTTGCATAATTTATTGTACTTTTTATTATAATAATTATAAGCTGGTTATCGCACCAAGTAGGCGCAGTTTTAATTCAAGTAATATAATTAAAATTTTTTTTTTAGAATACAGCAAAAGACCAAGAGATTAACAAGTAATTGAAAAATTTAAGAATTTTTAAGAAGGCATATCGCAACGTTCATACATACATATAATAATTCTTCAAAACTTAAAATTAAACTTTTTTTTAAAATTTAAACTTTTAAAAAAAAATTGAAAGATGAAAAGACACTTTTTAATTTTAAGAAAACACTTGTTAATTAACAAAATCTTTTAGTACATAGTAATATAATTTTGGAGCTTAAATTTTTTTATATTTGTCGAGTTACTGGTGTTTAAAATAAGTGCATTTTCAGTTTTTGACCTCATTCAACTTCTAAACAGCCTCAGAAACTCAAAATATTTTCTTAAATAGATCAAGCTTATAAACACCTCTCAAAATTTCAAGTTCCTAGCTTAAATTGTTTAAAAAATGTATGAGTCTAAAATTTTTTTTTGCATAATAGTAAATGAAAATACCGTATGGCAAATTTTACTTGTGTTTCTAAAAATTATAAAAGCAGCAATCATTTGAAACATACCTACGACTAAGACAAATTTATTAAAGGCCTTTAAAAATCTCTGGTTGTGAAGCGGGTGAGCCCACAGAAAACCCTTGATCCATGACACTCATTTATTTTGTAATACCTATCCGTAGTCAATATTTCATTGGTTTAGTTCTTACGATAAGGAAATTTATTAAATACGCCGGCAAACTGTCAAAATGAAACTAAATAGACACATTTATAAAAAATTTCTTTGCAAATATGCTAACAAACATTAAATACCACTGTTACGCGAATTAATACTGTGATTTTCTTTTAAGTTATATTTTATTCTATAATATGTTAATTTTTTTTTTATTAATTTTTCAATATGTTTTCTTTATGTAAAATACTGTTATTTATTGATTTTATAATTTCTTCCTGTCTGTGATGTAATTTTTTTAGAATTTCACAGATACTTTATTAAAATTAAAAAAAAACAGAATACAGAAAAAATGTTAAGAACTTGTTTTCATTGGTATGATAACAAGTTTAATAAACATGTTTATATATGAAAACATTTTATGATTTATTAAATAAGTGATTGATAGCAAACGATAATTACAAATTTCTACAATTTCTGTTGAAAAGAATATGGTGTGATAAAAAAAAGCTATAATTATTAATATTACAAACAAAAAAAAAAGGGGAGAAATCTATGTCATTAAAATGAATATTATTATATGTTAAGTAACTGTTGTTTAAAATAAATTTTATACAAACAAAGTTTGAAATATTAAAAAATTTGAAGAATAAAAGAATGCGAGTAGAAGATTCTGTGTTTAAATCTTTAACTTCAGTGTGTCTATAAACGTACATTATATCATTCTCCAGAGCTTGAAATTGTAACCAATAGTATACAAAGGCAACTGTTATAAGACATAACAATGATTTAACTTATTTTGATGCTTTGAATTTATTCTTCAGTATAAAAACATAAATTTATATATATAATCATACCAGTTATATTCGAAAGACTTAAGTTAGAAACTTTAAAAACTTTTCTATTATACATTAGAGTTCTTTTATTATGTAATTCGGTTTTTATTAAAATATTCAACAATTTAACAAAAATTTTGAATTTAACTTTATGATTATTGCTTAGTTTTTAAATTAATGGATATTATAATATTTAATTTCTAGGAACTTTTTTGTTACTGTCCGGTTTATGATGAACATACGATTGTGTTTTGAAGATTTATGCATCCTATAAAGTGGATTTGCAATAAAATTCTTCCATTGTAGTAGTATTTTTCTTGGATTAATTCTAATTAAAGTATTAATCATTTATACAGATAGGTTGAAAATTACGTATGAAATTGCACTTTGAACTTGAAGTCTACAGATAAGGCTTGCGCTTTGTAAATTCAGTAAAAAGTCCATAATTGTGATGCATCGTGTAAAAGAAGAAGATAATAAGAATTTTTTTACTGAAAGCACCAAAAATAAATAAGTCTACATCATAATTGATTATAGTTTAGTCACGCATTAATTACGCAACCCTAATAAATTGAAAAAAAATTTCTTTTATTGTATATTAATTTCAAGATTCACAAGCTACCACCAAATTCTTGTTTATTTTTTTTGTTTTTAGAAAATTCCTAAAACCCAAAATTAAAACTTGTTTTAAATATTTATAAAGTATTTTTAACTTTTAGTTTATTAACACTTTCGTTTTATTTATGTGATATTGATAACGATAATTTTTAAATAAATTTCAAGTTAAAAATTCTATTTTTTTTAGATGTTTGGTTAAAATAAATCGTTTCTTAAGAAACTAATTCCAGTTAAATTTGAAGAATTTTTCAAAAGCATCTGTCTAATTGATCGCAAAATTTATTAAGGCAAGTTTTAATTATTGACTCAAGCATTTATAGAGTTCAATTGCCTTATAAAGAACTTGGTTTTAAATTTGTAGAAATTTATGTGTGCATTTATTACAAATATGTTAAAATTAAGTATTAATTTATAAAATTTTTTTGAATATTTTTGAACAGCATACAGCTTTTTTTTTAAATATTTGTTGCAGTCTGAAGAAGAAGACTCTAAACGAAGTGTAGCAAAACGAATTTAACCAAATTTACAATGAAAAAAGAAGACCGGTAATATAAAGAAACAACTAGTCACTTAATATGGATGTTAAAACTTAGTTTAATTTCAAAACATTTTCGGCATCAACATCATTTGTTTGATTCTAAAATCTTAATTGATTAAAATATCTTATAAATTGAAAAAATTTATTTCTTTTCATTAACCTCAGAAGAAATCCAAGTCTTCCACCGTAATGCCAATTTAGACACTATTATATTCAGACCAGAAAATATGGAATCTTTTGTAACTAATTTCACATTAACTGTTTCCAGATGCAATTTACAAATTTCAAATCAGATGTGTTTAAGTCCCAATTTCTACGATTTCCTAAGATGTCAAAAGACAAGTCATTAAATTATTGCTCTTAAATTGTTCATCTTATTTTTAACAAATACTAAAGTGAACAGTTTCGGTATCCACCCAGTCACTTTTTCAATTATGGAATGAAATTGTTCTGGTACCTTGCAGTATAATCTTTTACCTTCTCAAAATACCCACTTTCCTTAAGTATACAAAAACCTAATTATTACTAGTTAATACCGAACTTCCTTAAAATGTTTAACAAATTGCTCATTTCTAAAAATTAAAACATTGAATAACTAATAGTATATAATTCCATTCTATAATAAAAAAAAACTAAATGATTCAAAATTTTCAATTAAATTATCATTGTCACCCCAAAATAAATTTATTCAAATTATTTCTAAGAATAATTCTTTGGTTTTTTTTTTTTTTTTCAATTTCGGAAAAAAACAACAATTTTAAAAGACGTCTGAATTGCTATTTGTAATCAAAATACCATGTAAATGAACTGTTAAACAAATTCTATTTTTCTTGAACTCAAACTTGTCATCACCATTAACATTAACATAATCAATATAATTATGCAAATTATACTACTTGAAATATTAGAAATGAATAAAATGCTTTTAAGTAAATATATAT
Source organism: Dolichopus griseipennis (assembly GCA_963082915.1). Taxonomy (NCBI): domain Eukaryota; kingdom Metazoa; phylum Arthropoda; class Insecta; order Diptera; family Dolichopodidae; genus Dolichopus; species Dolichopus griseipennis. The sequence goes on along the minus strand of OY720441.1, from coordinate 339,712,647 downwards.
TTATCGATATTATTTTTTATTATTAACATTTTTGCAAATCTTTAGATGTTTGGGTATATTTGGTTAATAATTAGTAAACTCTTTAAAAGATAAAATAACAAATATCTTCTAAATTGTATATTTTTTTTATTATTAATAATACCATAGTAATATTTACTTATTATGAAAAAAAAAAATATTATTTTGCACTGAACCCACCACCTACTTTGGATGAGGTGGTGGAAGGTCAAAATAAAATCGTTTTATGCAAATTATTATTTAATTTTAGACTTTGCTTTTTTTTTCTTGATTTGGTTTATATTTTGGTGCGAAGTTATCAGAAGATCATTTTTGTAATCGCATTTAATAATGAAATGATGTATAAGAATCTGTAATTTTCTTTAAATATATTTAAATATAGTTATTAGATAATTTTCATTGACAAAAATATTAAATTTTTTTAATTTTTTTAGAGGAATGCTAATATTAGAGTATTACTAAGAGAGAATTATTATAAATTTTTTTCTTTTTTTGAATAATAACAAGTTAGTAACAAGTTAAAATAAATTAAACGTATTATACAGTGGCTATTAATAAAATATATTATTAATAATATTTTTAAAAATATATTATTGAAAATACTAATCAGCGGCGGTCTATTATATAATAATTAAACCTTTTAAAAGAAATGAATTATTTAAGAAATAAATCAAAAGAATAAACAAAGTATGTAATTATAATTAATGTTATATGATATATGGCTACATAATATTTTAAATGGTCATAATATGTAAAAAATTGTTAAAATAAATTAGCATAACTAATTAGCAATAATAAAAATTTAAAAATTTAATTTGTAATAATTGCAAAAATTTCCGTTAAAATTATATATTACGCATAATATAAACTTGTTAAATGTAAATCTGTTTTAATGTAATCAGCAATGTCGGTTAAAGATAATATATCATAAAAATATCATATAACATATTATGTAAATACATCTCTAATGTAATTTTAAACAATATTAGAAACAACTAATTGGGAACAAGTAGGCTAAGAAGTTATTTATATTAAAACTTTTATTTGGTTTTCGACTCATCTCAGCTATCAATCGCCACATTAATAAATAATATATTTTACTTACTTATTTACTGAATCCTAAAACTACTGGTGGGGCATAAGGCGTCAACAAATCCTCTCCACCTTTCACGATCCTTAACAATTCATTTTAGCTGTAACCACTTTTTGCGTTGCGCTCCTGCCTCTTTAAAAACAGTACTTCTCCATTTTTTCCTTAGCCTACCTACTCGTCGTCAGCTTTTTGGATTCTACTAAAAAAATCGCCTTGCAATGTTTTTTTTCTGGTTTCCTCAAGTTATGTCCGATCCATCGCCATTTTTTCTCTCGGATCTCTATTCCAATCATCTTTTGTTCTGTTTTTTGCCACAGGTGTATTTTGGTAATGATTTGCGGGCAATGAACTCTTAAGATGCGGCGTAGACAACGGTTTATTCTGGTTTCAGAAGTATTGATTTGACGTTTGTTTCAAATATTTTTAACTTTATACGCAGGGCGATATTATTTGGCTGCAATATTTTTGAGAGCGTTTCAAAAGCAACTCTAGCTTTATTTATTCTGCTGTCAACATCAACTTCCGTTCTCCAATTTGATGTCACCATGATTCCTAAATAATTGAACTGCTTTACTTCAAATAAAAATAATATATCTACATATAAACAATTTCAAATTATAAAGAAATAGTTTAAATGAAAAAAAAAACTCGCAGATACAGAAATTCTTTATAATTTAAATACCAAATTAGTACAATATATAACAAAAAGAAGTGTATCTATTGAAAATCTAAGATTTTTATGCAGGTTAAAAGGCTTAGTACTATCTAATTAGAAGAATTCTATATCCAATACTTTTCCGTTTGTTCCAATATGTATCTATATTTGCGGTATAGACAAGCTTCTTAGTCAAACAATTCAACAGTTAGCACTTAAAAAAACTATATATTAGAACTATGTTAAAGAGTAATCATAGGATTATAGGATTCCTATGTTTTATGGTAATCGCAAAACTAACTTGGTCAACAATTTAATAAAAAACTATATATTTAAAATTTTTAATGGATGATTTTTAAATTAAATTAACAATCTATTTTTCAAGCATTTCTAATATTGTTATTGAGGTTAGAATACCTTTCTAAAAAACCAAATTAAAAAATCTATGTCGAATAGCATTAAAATTCATTAGCTTTGAATACATTAAATCATATAAACGATTGTCAGGTTTATTACTTTGTGATAATCTGTAATACTATTTTATAAATCTAGATATTTTCTTATAATAATTATGTTTTTATGTAATGTACTATCCACTTCTATATTTTTCTAATATACTGTGAGCCTTTCATTTGTTAATTGTAAATTGATATTTTGCTGCTAATTTAGGAACACTTAAACATTGCTTTACATCAATATTGGCTTGAAAAAAATTGCCAGCTTATCTTTTATTACTCATCAAACAAAATTCAATATTCAGCATATTAATTCAATAATATAATAATTAAATTACGTATAAAAAGAAGTAAAAGTAATAAATAAAATAATATTATTGCAAAAAACAACAACTATTAAAAAAAACCCAATAATGCCGCAAATCATCTAAATATATTTTTAGAAAATCGAAAGTAAACGACCATTTATAACAAAAAAAAAACCTAATTAATTATTAATAGTATTCATGTCCGTAAATTTAAATAAATAATATTTCATAATCATTTAAATTCTCACTAAATCTCTCATTTATCGTTCAATTACACTTTATTTAAGTTGATCTGACAATTTATGATCAATCAAAAAACCAAAAAAAAAAAAACTCCCTTTTAGCAGGATTTTTCCCATCAAAATATAATAACTTCAATTTGATGACATTTCATTTCCTCTGTCATTTTTATTCAACAAAATACTTATAGTCTGACAATTATATTCAAAAAACAAAAAAAAAAAACAAAACACTTAAAAGATGACTCATTCAAATAATTTTTATTCAATATTGACAATCATTTAATCACTTCATTAGTACATACTAAAAAAAATGTCATAAAATGTCATAAAAGCAAAAAAAAAAATACAAAAAACGTGTAACCGGTATCAGGTTAATCACATCTATTAGCACTTTCTTTCACAACTTAATCGTATTTTGTACTTTTTGAACGATTCAAAAAATATATATATGTATATATTCAAATTATTACTGTTAAAAATACAATAATAACAGTTACATTACAATAATAATAAAATTTTAATTTTATTTGAATATGTTCAGTATTGTTGTGCACTTTTGCATACTATTTTGTATAATTTCCTTAGATATTATTGCATTTTATTGTCACCGTTAGTTGCATTTTCATTTTACACCTGTAATATTGAGTTCAAATGGGACTTAATATTACAGGTGTAAGAGAGACGATGAAAGATAAAAAAAATTTACGGGAAAAAAGTTACAAATATTTATTAAGCTTAAGACTTTTTAAATAGACATGTACAATAATGATATAAGTGACAGATTATAGAAATGTGACATTTTATCAATATGATGATTTTTATAATAATAATGCTTATGTTATGATGCTGAGAAAATAAACTATTGTGAATGATGAAAAATTTATAAATTGATATCAAAGTTGTCTTTTCAATTGCAGACAATAATAAAAATTAAAAAAACGTATAATTTTCAAATGTTTCAAAATAATTTTTTAAAAAAAACTTTTTTTTTATCTTTATTTATAATAATTTTTGAGATGCAAATTACAAGCGTAAATTAAATGAAAATTAAAAGTTATGGAAAAATTAAAATGAAAGAAAAATAAAAACGCTTCTTACGCTTTTATGTACTGTGAATAGCATTTTGAATTGTTTTTGTTTTCTTTCTAATCTTTAATCAAGTTCCCAGACCTTGAATCTATATCTCATATCATACTATAAAATAAATTTTTTAGTACATTTTCAAAAAAAATTAAAAAACAAGTGTACCTACATAAATGAACACTGTCTGTTCGTTCGTCCGTCAGTATGTGTACGAAACTTCAATACAGTTTAAAATATTACGGAACTACAATTACGAAGGATCTGAGATTCAAACCTTAGTCAGATAATTTTTATTAAAAAATATTGTAAAATTGTATATTTATATCGTAATATAAAATCAGGTTTAATAAAAATATATATAACTCTTGTGTAAGATAAAAGATGGCGCACAGAATTAACATTTGTGTATTTATATAATCTTATACAATAGCTGCAGCCAATAATTAACGGCTTAGTGAATATAACGATTACAAAAACTGAAGCTTAGTCTAAATAGACTTGATGAATGTCCTGTACTGCTTCAATGAGTAGGAAAGAAAAAAGTAATGCGAAACTCAATATTAATGCAAATTTGTTAACCTAATAAATCTTCCAAACGGTTAGTTAGGAACTTAAAAATTTTATTAGGAGTTACATTTTAAAAAATCAGTATAAGTAAAATTTATAGTGTGGGCCGCTTAAGAGCTTTAAAATTTAAAATTTTTGATTTTAAAGCACTCAAATGCTTGTCCAAATGTTTGTTACCGAGCTCTAACACTATAATTTAACGTGTGCAAATGGTTTTCCTTAATTACGAAGGGTTTTCTAAAATTGAAGGAAGGGTCAAAAATTGTATAATTTTTAAAAAAAGTGCCTTTTTTAAAATCCTTGGTTTTTTTTCATTACTTGTTTTATTTCTGTTTTGGTTTAAAACAATGGCTTTAGTCGCACATATGATGGGCTGACTTGGTAATTTTATAGAATAGATGAGACCTAGTTATTTTCATTTATTTTTGCATAATAAAAAAAAAACCCCTTTTTCTAAGCTATTTTATGAATAAATTTTATTTATATGATTTATGTTTAAGAATGAATTGTTTTTTTTTTGATAATGAATGGTTTATGAATGAAACTTTTTTTAATGATTCAGACAACAACATAAACATTAGGAATGGGTATATATTTAAAAAAACATTTTTCTAAGCTTTTAGCTAGTTTTTAAATTTTTAAGTGTAATATATTATCTAGTACAGAATTAGGTGTTGTATATATGGTGTATTAGTAGAATTGATGATGATTGATGCATTGATGAATTGATAATGGGAAATTTTTATGATACATTTTGTTTTAGTACTAAAAAATATTATATGAAGGTTTTTTTAATTTTGCTTTTTTTTTCTTGTTTTCTAACTAATTATTAAGTTGAGTAAATAAGATTTTAAATGGTATATAATACAGTTCATTTAAATTTAGATTACTTTGAAATGTTGGAAAATTATATGAAATAATTGGGAATTTTTATGGAGTAAGTGAATCCAACGAGAAGGAACAAGATGGATAATAACAAGCCGGTTTGAGGATCTTGGTTATGTTAATGACTTAGCTCTCCCAACTCAGTCACATAGAGGTATGCAAGAAAAAATAACTTACTAGGTGAAAAAGCGAAAACTTTTAGACTAGTGATCAACATAAGAAAAACAAAATCACTTGGGATTAATAAGACCAACAGCAATCCTTTCGTAATAAATAATACTACAATTGATGAAGTAGAGAAATTCAATTACCTAGGCAGTATAATATATACCAAAGGCGACTTTAATAAGAGGATATTGCAAACAGAATAAGAGAAGCTAGAGCAGCATTCGGAAGGTTTTGAGCAACATGGAGATTCCCTCACTTATTCAAAAACACAAAGTTAAGGATATTCAACACCTATATTAAATCAACGCTTCTATATGCAGTGAAACCTGCCACACAAATCAGAAAAATATTAATAAGATCCAGGTATTTCTGAACAAATGCTCAAGATCTATCTGCAAAATCTTCTGACCTAGGAGACCAGTAATGAAGAACTATGGCAAATAACAAAAGAGCAACCTGTAGTAGTGCAGATTAGAAGACGAAAATTTCAATATATTGTGAGGTAGTGGGAAAACTTGGATCCAAATAAAGCAGATTGCTAATACAGTAAGGCGGAGAGGCTATGAAGAAGGCCTATGCTCTCAAAGATGTAAGAGAAGGAAAAAAAAGGAAATGTTTAGAAATTATAAAATTGAAACCTGATGGTAATTGATGCAGCCGCGAAGAAAATTCCAGTGTAATATAGCCTCCGGCGTGTTAATTCTCATTATTGCATTAGAAACAAAACCGCAGCGTTAAACTCCGGAGATTATTCTCTTTTAGCTTCAGCCCCTAATAGTTCTTTTCTCTAAAAGTCGAAGATTGAATTCAAAGAGAAATAACGCTCTCGGGCTTTAATTTTCTTTGGGAAACGGAAAGAAACTTATCAAAGAAACTAGCCATCAGAGAAACCTCCATAAAACTGATCCATAAAATTTAACAATTTTGTTTATCGGACATCACAAATTTGAATTAATTATTTCTATTATTGTGAAATATATACCATGATATTAGGTTCACTTGTCTTCTACACTACATTACACTACAAATAAAATAATTTTTATTTTAGCAACAAAATTAAATTACAAAAAAAAAATCACTTAACTTTCAAAATGCAATTTTTTTTTTATTATAAAAAAAAACAATAGAAAAAATCGTGAAAAATTTTTTTTTCCTTTTATTCAAATTAAAAGAAAATTTAAATAAAAAAATCTGAATTTTGAGATTATTTATATAAATTGTATAAAACAATTGTAAATTCATCATAAATATTTTGTATTTATTGTAAAAAGTTATGTATGTGTTGAAAGAAAAACATAAATCGCGTGTCATCATATTGTCATAAAAAATTTATATTAAGTGCATATCAAGTGAAAAAATTTAAAAATAAAGTGTAACGCTCCCATTGGTTTGACATTTCATTTTAAATGTTTTTATTTTATTTGTAATTTTAATATTTTAAGCATAAATATTGGAATTATATTAAGAGTTATGGTTCATATTTATAATATTAGCTATAGTAACAGTTATAATTTTTTTAAAATCAACGTGCGTTCTTTAAAAGTGAGCTATAGACAGACGAGGATAGGACTTGTTAATCCATTTAGATCGCATTATGGTCCCAAAATTTACGGTATGTTTTTGCAATATGTTTTCTGTCTCCTGCCTAAATCAATATTGAATAGACATATTTCTCCATTCATAGATTTCTCTAGACAGATAGGAACGTGATTAAAGGATGTTTGTAATATTTTACGATATCACTAATATTAAAAAAATGCAATTTCTTGGGTGTGTATATTTTATAAATGTACGGAAAATAGTAAAACAGTTGTATTTTCTTTTATTTTAATTTTATTTAATCATTCAGACCTTGGTAGGTATATTTATAGACAGATGCGGAAGGTATATTTGCAGCCATTATTTGATCAATATTTGAATCGAAAACGCGATTGAAAGGCCACAGATATCCACAATCCTAAAAGTGTGTTTCCTTTATGATTATTACTTTTTATACCCAAGCATACAAATAACGCCACCGATATATTAAAATTGCTCCTCCGTTTGTAACACATCGATCTAGACGAGCTTGAATTGGACCAAGACTTCGGGGAGCTGCCATACAACTTTTTTTGCACCAATATGAATTTCTTCAAAACTAATTACACTAGCAGGATGAAAATTACACACGGTTAGTTATATAATAGAACAAGCACTTATATGTAGTTTCAAAATTTTACGGTTTCATTTTCGGGAACAAAGTTGTTAATTCGATAGAAGATTAAAATTAGAACTGCGCAAGTAAAGTAAAAGGACAAGTCACTTGGCAAAGTTGGACACTGCTCGGACTAACTTTTAGGGTCCCACCCAATTAATCAATAATTCTGCTTTTAAGTTTAATTTTCTCCCATAATTTCAAATTAAGTACTCTTCTAACTTTTTGCAAAACTAAGTCGAAAACTAAAACTAAATATATTTGTGTTTGAATACATTGTTGCAAATTAAATTTACTTTTTCAATAAATTTAAATTTTTATTTAAAATTTTCATTAAAATAATTTTTTATTAAAGATTTTAATTGCAAACCATAAAAATAATTTCCAAGAGAAAATTTTACGGATTTTTTACTGAATAAAGGGAATTTTCATAAAAGATTTTTTTTTTAAGTATTTTTACTGTTATAGTTTCTAAAAAATATGATTTTCCATTTAATTGTTCTAATTTCTCTGAATTGTAAAATAAAAGCAAAAAAAAAAAAATTCATTATAGCTGTGTGAAAAATGCAATTTTCCTATTTACATTTATTATCATTTTCCTTCTTTTTTTTTGTTTTATCTGAAAAATTTCCATCGTAAATGCAAAAAAAAAACTAAGAAAAAACTGTTAAATTGTATGTAATTGCTTAAGTAATTAAAATGTGTATTAATTTTCTAAGTCTTTTCAAATTGGGTGTACCATCAGAAAGGATTGAAGTACACATGACGTTTAAGAGCAAATTGTGTTGTTTAAGAACAAATAATTCTTCTATTCATCTTATGATCATCAAATATTTTAGGAACAATTCACAATAAGTATAATTCAATGCATATCCAAGTGAAAACTAATATTTACAACTATTGATTACTGTCAATACTATTAACCTTTAAATTTGAAACACTCTGTAATTTTATATTTATATGTTTTATATGTATACTAAAATTAACATATTTTAATTGTAAAGTAAAAATGATGATGACATTTGATAAAAATTTTAATGCTACCGTTATTTTAATAGAATTTTTATAATATATTTTAATATTTTAGCACATTTAATTTTATTTTTATGATTCAGTTTATGTTCCATTACGAATCTTTGTTTAAAAAGTATTAAACTCTAAAAGAAAACTCAATTTCTGCAATTTATGGTAATTTTAAATGAGTTTTTTTTTTAAGAAGATGTGCAATAAAACAATTAGTAGCACATTTTTTTTTTAATCTGACGTTTATTTCACATGTTTTTCATTTTTTTGTTTTTTAAATAAAATTAAAAATAGAAAAGTTTTCACTTAACAATTTTAAGGTTAAAATGAATTAATTTTGTTTAACTTAACATTTAAGTGCAAGAAAATGATAATAATAAAAATTTTTAATTGCACTTTGATCTAATTTCACTAATGTTTTTTTTAAGTTTCCATTATGTTTATTTTAGCATAAAAAATTATTGTGAATGAATAGATTATTGTGAATAAGTAATAGTGAATAAAAAATTAGGATTATGAGACTATAAATTATTTATTGCGAGGAAATTGTTGACGGTTTATTTTTTATTTAGAATTTTTGTTTATGGTTTTTTATTTGTCACATTTAATTGCTAAAGTAAATGTTATGTCAAATTTTTATATGTAGGATTTAAAATGTAAACTGTTACATTAAGAATTATATTTTTTTAAATATAATTTTTAAATATACAAAAAAAAAAAAAATTGAGAGATTCAATTTGTTTAATGCCAAACAAAAATTTGGTAATACACCTGTTAAAATGTTGCGATAAAAATAATGTTAATGCAAATACAGGTGTAAAATAATATTGACAGCTATTGATCGCTGTCAACACTATTTATTTTTTTTTGGGTTAATGTAGTAAATTTATATTATATTCTAAAAATATCAGTTACTATATCTAATAAATTATTTATTATGTAAAAATAAATTACAAAAAAAAAATAAAAACAAATTTTTAATAAAATTACGTAGTAAAAGCACATAATTTAAAAAAAAAGTTTAATTATCTATTGGATTTTATGTAGAATTTTATTAATATGTGCATTGGTTTAGTAAATCTCATGGGAATTATATAAAAATTTAAGAAAGTTTATATGTAATTTTATAATAAGATATTATCTTTTAATGGTGGGGTGTCCCAGTTATGAGAAAAGAAGAGGTTGAGAATGTGTATTTGCAAAAATCCAATTTCAGAAAATTTCTTTTTTAGACGGCCGTCTACGTGCCTTTCTGCCTGTGTACACGAATCTAAACGGCTGAGCGAAATATTTTTATACTTCATCTCTAATTATACTTCATCATATTAATATTTTGAATTAATAAGTTTGGGAAAAATCAGGTAACCCCAAGGGACGGGGATTCTAAGGTTTAACTAGTATCCGCGTAGGACCAAATGACTATATATAAAAGATAGCTGGTGTTGCCAGCTTTCAAAAAATATATAGCTTTAATGGCGCATATTATCCTTTAAGGACGAAAAGGACATTTAAAAGTATCCTTGTTATTTTACTCTATTTTACAAAAACCGTTAAAACTAGCAATCTGTTCAATATATATATATTCAATCAAAGCTATTAATTAAGATGACGGTCTGGAGAATATTTAAACGTTTATTTGATGACGATAGGTGCTGCCGTTTTGGAGATATTGCAATTTCAAGTGGAATTTTAAAACAAAAAAAAAAAAAAATTTTGAACTTTCAAAAAAACCACTATAACTATGAAATTTTCAAAAACACCCTGTATTTTTTATTATACTGTTAGAAAGGTCTTTTGACACTCTTTCCAACGGTATATAATAAGTATGGTATATGTTGACAAACAGCCCCACCAGAGAACATGAATGAAAAACTGACACAACAATTTTATTAAAAAATACATTTTCATACTTTATTTCTCATAAATTTATTTTGCCTTTTTGGGAATGGTGTCATAATTCACATTATTGAAACCCTGAAACACATTATTGAAACAAATTATTGAAACCCTGATTTTGAATCCAACTCTAAAATCCCTCCTAATTCAGAATCTCACGTATACAAATATATAAATATTCTGGAAAAAGCGTATAATCCTGATTTTGTAACAAACTCTAAAATTCGTGCTCGCTAAAACTATAGAAATATATAGATTGTATATATATATATTGAGCAGATTGCTAGTTATAACGGTTTTTGTAAAATAGACTAAAATAATAAGGATACTTTTAAATGTCCTTTTCATCCTTAAAGGATAATATGCGCCGTTAAAGCTATATATATTTTGAAAGCTGGCAACACCAGCTATCTTTTATATATAGTCATTTGGTCCTACGCGGATACTAGTTAAACCGTAGAATAGCCCAAGGGACACTTGGTTTCTTGAAGTTTTTTGATCCAAGGATCTTTAGTTTTTAGAATTCAATTTGCATCTCAATAAATTTTCACATTTGCTCTTTTTGATGATGATGTCTTGCAAAATTCAAACTGGAAAAAAAATGAACTTAATTGATAGATAATAAAATTTTTGTGTGTGTGTGTATTCGGCTTTTTCAAAACAATTCTTGGAAATTATTAACACAATAACGAGTTACTTTATTGTAAACTAGCTAATACCCGGTGCGCGTTGCTGTGCTTCTCAATGGAAGTTTAATTGAAGTTGATGTTACTGCAAAAAGTTAACACAAAAATTACACACGGTCTAAATGTAAATTTTAAAATGTATTAAAGCAATTTTTTTTTAAAACGATTTTTCTATGATTATTCTAGTAATTTTTGAAAATTTCTGTAATTCAAAGCAGTACAAACTATTTTCCAAAATTGGACGTAATTTACTTGCGAAATTTTTTTTTTCACCAATCGTAGGAGCGACATGTGTTACCAAACACCAAGCCTGTTAACAGATTCAACTCCATTTTCACGGTGCTTCACGTACAAAAAATTTGGAGTCAACCGGTCAAACCGTTTCTAAGTTAGAGTAAAGTAACGAAAAAATCTAATGTTCAAGGAAATAAAAAGCCGCCCGCAATAGGTTAACGGAACAAAATTTTTTTTGAGGCTTTCTTTTTAGTCAAAGCAGTACCTCGCAAAATTGGACAAAATTTGGTTCCAAAATATTTTTTGGGATCACGTATACAAAATTTGAAGTCAATCGGTTAAACCGTTTTCATTTTAGAAGAAAAAATTTTAAATACTTGCACCACAGCCCCACGATTTCTTTCCGCACCCAAAAACCTCTATATACAAATTTTCATGAAAATCGGCTGGGCAGTTTATGAGTCTATTCGCTACATACAAACAAACAAACTTTCGCTTTTATATAAATAGATAGATAAATAGATAAATATCGTTGGATAAAGTTGTATCTCATGAGAATTAAACTAAAATTTAAGAAAGTTTATATGTAAGATATCATATTTTAATGGTGGGGAATCTCAGTAATGAGAAAAGAAGAGGTTGAGAATGCATATTTGCAAAACTTAAATTTTAGAAAATTTCTTTTTTTTAAATGTCCATTTAGTTTTAAGAAATTTATTATGATTTTACCATTAATCTGACAATAAGATGTAACTGAATTACATTAAAACCAAATAAATTTTTTTTTTCACTTTTTGTATGATTGAGATCTTGGTTCCCTAAATGAAAGCTTACTACACTAAAACCGGAGACACTCAGAAACAAAAAAGCAACAAACTCTTAGTGATTAATTCGATATGGCTTGCTTTACGTACAGCAATGATGTTTATCCAACAGTATTAAAATATTTTAAACTTTTCGTAACTACCAAGGAAACTTAATTTTTTTTTAAAGTGTTCAACTGTTGAGCTAATAGGCTCGTCTATACCAGGGTTTCTCAAAGTGTGGGTCGCGACCCCAAATGGGGTCGCGTATCTAAATTTTTGGGGTCGCAGAAATTTTAACAAAACATTTTTTAGTATGTAAAACCTAATTTTTTTTTAATTCAAACCCTTATCAAAACTTATGAATATATATAGTCTTAATAGGGAAATAACCCTTCGGCTACTGCGATTGGAATTGGATACAATTTATTTCTTTTAAGCTACTGCAATTGGATTGTTTGATCTATGTATTTTGCTTACGCCTTCGTTTACATGCGCTGAATTTTATTTTCAAAAGTTAAAGCTGCTGGAAATGATCAGATCCTTTTTACACACTGTATGATTCATCGGGAAGCGCTTATAGCCAAAAAAATATCACCAGATTTATATGGTATACTTTGCGATGCTATCAAAATCATAAATTTTATCAAAAGCCGAGCGCTTAATAGTCGTTTATTTTCAAACCTTTGTAAAGATATGAATTCCGATTACCAAACATTATTGATACATGCAGAAATACGGTGGCTCTCAAGAGGACGAAGTTTATATCGATTATTGCAATTGAAAGATGAAGTTATTATATTCCTAACTGAGAAGAATTCTGATTTAGTTGATTTTTCCCACAATGAGTTATGGCTTCTAAAATTGTTTTGTCAGATATTTTTGAAAAATTAAACGATTTAAACATTTCACTTTAAGGAAATAATTGCAATATATTTACATTTAAAAATAAAATTGAAAGTTTTGTTAAAAAATTAAATATATGGAAAACTAGAGTGGAAAAAGGATCTTTGGAAATGTTTATGGCTATAGATGCTTTCATAATTGAAAATAATCTCACGAAAGATGTAATTGTAAAAGTAATAATTGAACATTTGAAGTGTCTGGATACACAATTTGAAAAATACTATCCTTCAAATTTTATTGCTGAAAAAGAAGATTGGATTCTTAAACCATATTCAATCGATATGATTAAAGTTGGTCATTTACCTTTAAAAGCCCAAGAAGAGTTTGCTGAGCTATCGAGCGATACAGGATTAAAATTGGTGTTTTCTAAAAAATCATTGAATGAATTTTGATTGGGAATTAGGATAGAATTTCCAATTCTTTCTGAAATGGCTCTAAACATACTTTTAACATTTTGCACAAAGTATTTATGCGAAGTGTCATTTTCAGCATTAACATACATAAAATCTAAAAATCGGTCAACTCTGCAAAACGTTGAAAATGCTCTACGTCCAGCAATATCAAATATTATTCCAGAATTTAAATCTTTATGCAAAAATAAACAAGCACACCCAGCTCATTAGTTTTTGTCTTTAAAATAAATTATTTTTTTGAAATAAAATAAATGATTTTTATGAAATAAAATATATTATTTTTTTGAATACATATAATAAATATTTTATTACATATTCCTATTTTTACCTCTATACTTAGGGTCTCCAAAATATTTGCTTCCGTTAATGGGGTCGCCAAGTAAAAAAGTTTGAGAAGCCCTGGTCTATACCATATGTACATGTTGGAACAGGGGCTAATATTTTATTCGTGTTATTAGAATTGATCTTAATGAATTCCACATACTATTTAAACATGACATAGTACTAGGACTTATAGCCTGTACTCGTAGAAACGTCTAAGATTTTCAATAGATAAAATTCAATTTTCAATAGATAAAATACTTGAGTTATATGGTATTCTATATCTGTGAGTTATATTATTCAATTAAATTATTTGTTTATATTTGAATGAAAATAAACCAATTTTTTTAAAATTAAGATTTTGCCTAAATTTTAAAACAACTTCTAGTATAATTATTAAATAACATAACCAATAACATTATTTAACTGTCATTAAACATGTCCTTGCACAATTCATATTCGATTCAATTAATTGAAATCAATTATAAAATTTTACATTAAATACAATATTCATATTTCAAATTTAAAAATTAAAAACTAATTACAACGTTTGTTTTTTTTTTACATATTAATTTATAGAATTTTGTTTTTTGTTAATTAATTTTTTTTTATTTTAAATTTTTCTCATGTAATTATAAAATTATTGCTTTAGTATTTTTTTATTAAGATTTTCATATATAATTACATCCGGTTTCATGAAAAATTACGCCTTAATAATTGCATTAAATAATATCTTAGAAAAATTTGTCAGTCACTTAATCATTAATTAAACAAAACTATAAATGAAAAAAATATGAAAAAAAAACATTTAAATAACGACATTTTTATTCGCAATCGATCTATTTGAAATTTCCATATCTCACACTTAATCTTACTCACATACATCTGATACACATGTAAATACAAAAATAACAAGATTATGCCATTTTCTTATATGATATAAGTCGTGATAATGCGATAATTCGACGCAAAATAAGTTAAAGAGAACAAAAAAAAGAAATACATATTATGATGACAAAATCACTAATTTGGTAATGCAAGTCACGTTGTATAATTCATATGCACTTAAAATTTTATTTAAAATCCTAAAAACAGAGATGATTATATGAGAAAACTATAAAAATTTTTTTTTTAATTTTTTGCCGTTATTAAAATAACAGTAAAATACTGGTCATCTTTTAAATGTCGATATGTAATTTTATTATGGAACGGTCTTATTTGTTTCTCATCTTTAGTTTTATTCTTAAATTCAATCAATTATTTTATCTGAGATGATGCTCCGACACTTTCCAGAATGATATTGCATATTAAATTGGACTGAGCATAAAGTGCGTTATCTTTTGAAACAAAATTCAGATACCTCCGATAAATTTTCATATCTAATACCAAATTATTTTATATTAGTAGTTAATTAAAAATGAAAATAATGAAACTATAGTTAAAAGTCGGATTATTCAAAATTTGTCCAAAAGTCCGGTTTAAATTTAGAAATCATATAAGCCAATATCAGAATTCAATTTAATGTTTTGCTATTTGAATGTCATATGTCAAAATATTTTTTAAAATATCATAGTAATTGAAAGTGGAATTTACTAGGATCAATCTCAAACCTTCTCTCATGTTTCAATATGAACCTTCATCAAAATGTATTTGCGGTATAGATAGGTTTGTTCGCTTAACATTTGAACAATACACGTGAAGAAATAAAAAAAAACCAAAAATCTTAATTAATTTTTATCACCAACACGTTCCAGATCTTTTCCGCAAATTTTATATATTAATAACAGTTAGTCAGATAATTCTTAAAAACATGGTTAATTAAGTTTTGTTTTTTCATAAAATATTTATACTTATGACGTCAAAAATGATACACAAAAAATAACAGTCATAACCTCACACTATCATTATTAAATTATATCATTTAAACAAGTTAACGAACAATTTAATATTGAACTTGACTTTATTTCTCATCCTGTCATTTCAAAGGAATTTTACACTTTAAAACTACTGAAAATAAAAAAAAAACTATAAACAAAGTATAAAATATATAACAATAAAAGAAATGTAATAACTGAAGTCGCTTATAAAATATGTGATTCCGTGATTTCGTATATACTTAAAAAAAATTTTTATATGGAATATATAAAATATAAAAAATTACGTTTAATGTTATGAAATGCAGCGTGTAGAACTGGTTAAATTTTTTAACGAAAGTCGACGAAAGTTGATTGTTGTTTTGTTTGTATGTATTCTTTGATTGATAATGATTCATATTTGGTATTACTGAAATGTCAACAAATTAATATTTTAATTTTAGAATCTAGTTATTAAGTCAAGTAACCAAAAATAGATATAAATATACTAGTCAACTTTTTAGTGGAATTTAGGGTAATAAAAATAAATTTGTTTTATTATTATTTTATTTTTTTTAGTTTTTGAATTTTGAATTTTAATTGAAAAAATAAATGGTAAAATCGAGTTTTTGGAAGATTATTATAAAAATGGTGTTAAGTTGTAGAACAAAATTGTCAGAAGATTGGTCGAAGTAAATTAAAGCCTTTTATTCTGAATTGTTGATAATTCACATCTATTTCTGTATGTACTATCGAATCAGGTTGTACAATAAGTTCGCGAACTTCAGAAGTTGCAATGTGTATGGGCATGTTGTACAACCATTTTGCATTTTTGAAATTTGGATGGATGAATATTGCAAAAAAACTTTGATTTTTCTGGGCAACTATTTTAGTTTGCAATTTAAATCGTATTGCTTTATGAGCAAATTGTACAACTTAAATGTCATTATAATTTTTTATTTAGTTTCCTTTGTTTTTTTGACAACTGAAATACGTTGAGATATTTTGATTTGAGAAAATAATAAAATTATAATGTTGGTATATATATTAAGAGATATAAATACATAATTATAAAATTGTGAGAGAAAAACATTTTAACATATAAATAAATATTAAATATATAAAAAATTTAAAACGACAGAACTACTTAGTTAAATTCTGAGACACTTTTGAAATTTGAAAAATTTTTCAAAACAAAAGAAAATTAAATGCAGTAGTTTACATAATACCTTAACTATAATAGTCATATGATGTCATACGAACTTTCGATTAATATTCAATATGATTATATATGAACAAAATCATAACCCTAACTATAATAGTGATTACCAATCATACGCATGAAATGTCAAACATAACTATTTAATTATTAAAAATTGATGTATCTACCTTTTTATGCTTGATTTTGACCTTTTTAAATTATTTTTAATATTAGTATTATTTAATTTTAATTTATTTTCAATTTAGTTTGCTTGAATGTTTGATATCATATGTTACAGAAGCTCCGTTTCGTATGCCTATGACTGGACAAATGATTTCTTAATGATAACGAATGATGGTTATGACTATTATAGTTAGTTATATGAAATGTTATACAATCGTACAAAATCATATGATATCATATGACATCATATGACTGTTATAGTTAGACGAAATAGGTCGAAAAAGTGTGGTATAGTTCGCAAACAAGTCCGATTATCAATTTGAACAACCAGATCCGGCTTTACAATATATTTAAGACATTTAAAATAAACCATAGTTTAAGACAGTTTAACAATTTACGATCAATAAAACAATTTTAATAAAATAAAATACCCTCTAAATAACACAAATTGCAAATTCAAAAAAATTCATACTATAGATTTTTAAATAAAAACTATCTGACACCAAATTCTGACAATAATGAATTGCTAAATAATGACAATTTCATCAAAATTTCTTTTTGATTTAGAAACGTTTGCGTCGCGTCATTTTACGTCAAATAATTTGCGCATACTGCACAATTTAAAGCCCTTTGAAATATAAAATGTTGAAATGAAAATTATTTTCTAACAAATAATAGGTATCCTATAAAGATTGGTAAAAATTTTTAATTTTAATTATAAAAAAAATTAATTGAACTACCTGTGTAAAATCTATTGATTTTATCTATAAATACATATTGATAATGATTATTACGATTTAAAATTGATATTGATATTGATAGATCCGTATAATAATTTTTAATGAATTTAAAAAAAAAAGTGATGATAAATTTTATTTTATGTTAATTAGTACAAGTAAAGCTTAAAATATTTAACACTAAAATATACATTCTTTTCAGACATATATGTTTATTATTTTAAAAACGAATAGGTATTTAAAATTTTATTTGATATACGAAGAAAATGACGTATACTCTGGTGTTGACATTGAATACTTTGTCAAATCTTTTATTTTTTATTTTTGCATTAATTTTATTTGTAAGAAATGAAAAATAAAACGAAACTAAGACTAAATTTGCTATTTTTAAAAAAATGTTTCATATTTTTCTATAGGTCAATATTGATTATACAAAATACAATCGTAATAAATAGTATAATATTGTATATTAACGATAAAGTTGGTAATGAAATTTTGGCAAATATTTTGTTAAAATAAATAAAAATAATTAAGGAACTAAAAAATAAAACATTGAAAATCGTTTTAACCAAATTATTGCGAAATATTCTAGAACAGATTGGAATACTTTAAATTTTTAATTAAAGTTAAACGCAAATTAATTTTTGTATGCCTATGTAAATATTGTAAAAAGTATTCTATATAAAAATTTTAATACCTGGTTTACACAATCTATTTTTAATGACACTAGTTAAATGTATAATTAGACTACACTATAATGGTCTTAAGAAATCTTAAGATAATTTAAAATTTTTTTTATGAATGTGTAAAATGTCATTTTGACATCAAATTTTTCAGTGACGCAAAAATTACTTAAGTTTTAACTTTAAATTTGACAGCTATGTTTTTTTGACATTTACAAACTTCGATGGTTACGCTCATTGTGCTCTAGACATTAGGCTATTTTTCTATATATATATCAATGAAATTATCGTCAAGGCAAGTATATTATTGTATTATATAAAGCTTAGAGTCATACGTTTGTTATAAATCTTAAAAAAATTTAACAAAATTTGACGTTTATGGTATCTTGTTGAGCATGTAAGGCTAATTTAATTTTTTTTTAATATTTTAAATTGTTTATTTACAATTTTTAAATGTCATTCATTAAGATTGTTGTAGATTATTATAGTTCGGATCTCTCAAGTAGTTTAAACTAAATTTGACAGCTCTTTTAAGATATCTTAAGATTATTATAGTTAGGGTTATTGGTTGTATATTGAAATCAATTCAATTGATTATAATGCTTTAATACAACTCTTTTTAATATAATTATAACTTAGCACAAAATGAAGCTGAGTATCTGAAATTTTGTCAAAAGTAGTTAACTTCAATGGTGAACGTGTGCATAAAATATAATTGGTTTAGTGCAAAAGGTTCGAATTACTGCTATATTTTCTTATATAAATAATACCTTACAATACATTCAAACCATTTCAGTTAAAGAAGATACATTTCAGTTGATTTTAGTTTAATCAGAAAGATTTATTTACAAGAAGTATTATAAATCTTAAAATTGTTTGTTAAAATTTACCTTACATTTAGAGAAGATACTTTTCAGTTGATTTCAGTTTAATCAGAAAGATTTATTTACTAGAAGTAATATAAATCTTAAAATTGCTTGTTAAAATTTACCTTCCATTTATTTAAATTTTTTTTCAAATTCAACTTTTTAATCCCTGTTTATAGAATCTTAAAATTATTCTAAGGGTTTAGAATATAATTTAAACAACAAATTTAATTTAAGATAAAGGGCATATAAACTGAAAATAAGTTAAGAGTCTAAGAAACTCTTATATTTCCATACTCTTATTATTCTGAGCTTCCCTGATCCAATTTTCAAAATTATTTTGTTGTTTTTGTAAGATGTTTTATCAAAAATAGCACTTTAAAATCACAACAAATGAGGTTCACCTTGCGCTATTATAATTAAAGTTCAATATCAATGTAAATGTTGGGAAAACCTACTTGATACATTTAATTTTTTTATTTTTAAAACAAGTTCAAAATATTAATAAATCAATGATAAAATAAAAATGTAAAGATTCACATTTATTTTTGAATTTTTAAAAAACTTTTTTCAACCATATCATTAAAAATCTCTTATTTAGTACTTGAAATCGATTTATATATATTTGCGAAGCATAAATACTCAAAAAGAACTTGCAAAGTTTTATTTACTCTACTTCTGGTTTTGTTTCCTTAAATTAAAGTCAGCAAAGCATATTTTATATTGAATCACATTCATTATACCCGTATGACTATAAGTCAAAAAGGTATCCTAAATTTGCCATTACGTTTGTGACGCAGAGTAGGAGGGGAGTAGATATAGACTCCTAGGTATGGGTCGGATCAGAATCGAAAAGTAAATCGATTTACCTATGTATGTCCGTCCGTTACCACTATAACTCAAAAACTAAAGGAGCTAGGATTTTGGAATTTCCACGAACTTTTTGGTTTTTTTTTTGCAGAAGCCGTCATCGCTATTAAATCCAGCCATTTTGGTTCACGGGTTCGGGTACCTGCCCTACAACTTTTTTTTTTTATATGAGCATTACTCTATACCTATTGAAGCTGGGTCTCTGAAATTTTGCCAAAAATAGTTTAGTTTTATGTCCAAAGTTTCTGCAAAATTTGGTCGAACTCCTTCTTTTCTTCTTTTATATGAGCATTACACTACACCTAATGAAGCTGAATTGTTGATATTTTGGCAAAAGTAATTAACCGGATGATATAATGTTTATATTACGGTCATACGGGTATCCCAGAGTTGGCACAGTCTACTCTACTCTACTCTTCTTCGTTTTATTATAAGATAACACACTTTGTAGAGTTGAAGAATATCTGGCATAAAAGACATCAACTTATTTACTGTGATATAAAACTAAAATATTGAATATAATACATTTAAATGAATGTTTATTGTAAGACAATAATTAGTTTGAATCATATATGAAATTCTTTCAAAATAAATGAAAATTAAAATACTCAAGCAATTATGCATAATATGATTATTTTATTTCCGCTGTAAACTGAAGTGATGCATGCAATAAAAAAAATAATTTAAAAACAAAAAAAAACCCAAAGTTGAATTAATAACAACTTTTTAAGAATAAAAAAAAAAACAAAATCCACCGCAAATGTCCTTGAAATTCTTATAATCTTATTGATATACATACACTA
This sequence comes from Dolichopus griseipennis, assembly GCA_963082915.1. Classification (NCBI taxonomy): domain Eukaryota; kingdom Metazoa; phylum Arthropoda; class Insecta; order Diptera; family Dolichopodidae; genus Dolichopus; species Dolichopus griseipennis. The sequence goes on along the minus strand of OY720441.1, from coordinate 339,691,501 downwards.
TTACAATTTTTTGTTATTGTTTTTTTTGTCTAGATTCAATCAGAAACTCCTTAAAACAAAAAAAAATTAATTACATTTGAAAATGTTAACTTTTTGATCTGAAAACAAGAGTCAAATCCAAAAAATCCAGTCCAATATACGAGTATTTTACTAAAATAGCATTTAATTTTTTTTTTGTAAATGGATGCACTGTGAAAATGTCCAATAATGAAATAATGTGGGAATGTTTGTTTGGTGTTGTTATTTTATAAATGATCATTGTAAGTTAGAACTTTTATATTATTTTCAACTTCGACTCCAAATTTTACGTATTTTTACTTTTAAAATCAACTCTGACTCCGAGTTAGATTCGGAAGTTATTTTTACCTTTAAAATTGTATCAAACTCCGACTCTTCTATAATCATAATCATATATAACGGTAAAATTTATATTTTGACTACGATTGTATTATATAAATACTTAATAATTACACATAGTATATAATAACTCCATATGTGTTTCTTTTGTATGCGACTCTTACTCCAACTTTAATCTAACAAAAATGAGGCAGACTCTGACTACGACTCTTAAATAATCATAAACATATGTTATTGAAAATTTATTATTTAAATGCAATAAAATAATTAATAAAGTTAATAGTATATGTATAAGTATATTTATTTTGTATTCGAATCCGACTCGAACTTTCATCTAATAACGAGGAATGAAGGACGCTCAGACTCCTTTTTCGACTCCACTGCTTTTTTTTTTGAAATTATTCAGTACAACAACAATTTTGCGTTTGATTTTTTTAATCAACGCTCACTTAGATTAAGTACTCATAATCTTAAAATTAGCTTTTGTTCAACTTCTATCTATCTTATACTCATTTTACTATTGTGTTTTGCATTTGACTCCTTTCCTCCATCAAACATTAGCCAGTGATCAAGATAGAGTCAATTGAAAATATAACGGAGCGTTTTATAAGTTTTGCTGTAAGAAGAGTCTAATTATTTGAAATCAATTTTTAATGTAACTGAAAACTAGATTGAGAACATTTATATCACAATTTTATTTGAAATGTCAATTTGAGTGATTAAAATTGAATGTATCTTCAATTCGTTAGTGGTATTTGAATGACATATGAGTCAATAATGTGACATTTAGAAGTAAATAAAGTTGTTTATGAAAAAAATTTTTTTTTATCAAATGAGTTGAATCATATTTTCGGATACAAATATTAAAAATATGTGTAAGTATATAGGAAGTTTATAAAATGTTGTAATAAATCAAGTTATTTTATTTATTACAGATTTCAATTACATTATAAAGATGTTTAACTGGTAATTCATCTTTTTGTAATAATTAAAATATTATATTACATTAATATTTTATATAGATAATACTAGCTCTGGAATTAATATATCATTGAGTCTTTTAGATTTTGAGTTAAATTTCAAGACACCATTGTAGCATTAGTATTTCTAAATATAAAAATAAACTACCTGTTAATATAAAAATTAAAAGGATTCTTCAAAAAACATTTAATTAAAAACATAATAATAATAAAAAAATAAAAAAACAAAATCTTATAAAAAATAATAATTAATAATTCATTTACAATCATTTAATAAATATTTAACGAAACCGGCATCTTGAAACGGTTGGAAGCTTTTCTGATACTTAAGTAAATCAATACACAACAAAAACAAATAACAAAAAGAAAAAAACACAATAAAAAAATAAATAAAAAACGCAAAAAAAAAAATAATAAATTTTAAAATGTACGATGTATATTCATACCAAAACGTCGTATACCTGTGATTTCAGAATTTATATTTTCTTTGTATGCATTTTGTTGAACGCATAGAATTTATTTTGAAGTTTGGACAGATGTTTGTAATAAATATTTGATTTTTCTTTTTAATCCTTTTTGTCATTTCTATAGGTGGTAGGTGTCATTTACCAAGTCTTTTAATTTAAACTTCAATTTCGTTTATTATTAATTTCATTAAGCCGTTGATTATTCAAGTCGACTTGAGTTATTATATAAGATTGTAAAATGTCACTCAACAACTTCTTTACTATGTGCGCCATCTATTATCTTACACAAGAATTATATAATATCATATATTAAACATTATATTACTTATTTTATATAACGGTATAAACAATTAAGATATATTACATACACACTTTTTTTAATGAATTATTTTAATTATTACGATATTTGTTTTTATTGGATATGATATGACCTCGGTTTTGAACCCGAGACCTTACACTTGAAAGGTCGGTGTCTTAACCATTTAAATCATTGGTCATTTTAAATTTTTTACTTAAAATTTGAAGTGTTTTGTGTGTGTAGTTGTATGTTGCATTTGTAATAATTAACAGAAGTAATACGTCTTTTATTGTACATTTTTATATTAGACAGAGTTTTACTTAGTTCAAAAATCGCTTGCACACGCAATTGTCATTTAAACCGAATCTAATATTACTTATTAATTTAATATGTATCGTAATATAATACAATCAACAAAAATTTTTTTTAATATTGATTATGCTAATTTTGATGCTATGCTAATATGTTGACAATAATTTGGTTACTTTAAAATGAGGTATGCGGGTCTTTCGTTAAGTGTTGTCGTTAAATAAATATATATATATATGTGTACAAATAAAAAACAAAAACAAATTTTTATATTATTTTTAAACTACCTATATAAAAAAAAAAAAAAACAAAAACTAGTTTGAATTTTTTAAGATTTTGGGTTTTCTGAATGTTTTGGGGATTTATATATATACATATATATATATATTTGTTTTTTTTTTTTTGAATTTTCGATTCATAATAATTTTGCAAAGTAAAAATTTTTTTTTGGTCATCACAAGATAACGTATATGTATATTTATATATATATATATATCGACTTAATCATCATTTTTAATCAATATCATCATGTACGTATAGTGGTTATTTGGAAATTTAGCAAAAGATTCACTATAAAAATTATTTAGTGGTTTTATACTTATTTTTTTTTTTTTTTTTTTAACTGTTTTATTTATTTGTTTGTTTTTATTTTATTTTTTTTTTTATATTTATTATTTTTTTTTTTAGTTAGTAGTCGATCTGGAAATTTTTTATTTAAAAATAATTTTGTATCTTATTGAGAATCTTCAGTCAGTGTTTAGATCTCGTATGAAAATGAAGTCAATTATAAAAAAATCTAGTCTAATAATTTATATTAGTATCAATATATTGATATTAATTAATTTAGTTCAATCGAATTCTTCAATTAAGGATTTACGATATAATGATTCGGGACAATGTGAATTAAATGGTTTAATTGTTGAACCGGGTGAACGTTTAAATCATCCAGATGAATGTTTACAAGTTGTTTGTTTTAAAGATGGTAGTGGACGTGGTAAAGTTAACTAGTAAGTAATAAAATAATACAAAAAAAACATTTAGTTTTTAAAATTAAATTAAAAAAAATTTATAAAAATTAAATTGAAAAAAAAGAAAAAAAAAAGAACAAAAAAAACAATTTGTAGAAATATTAAAAAAAAAAAAAAGTGAATATAAAATTGTGATTTAGTAAATTTTATTATTAGTATTACGATGTACAATATCTGATTCATTATAAGTAACTTATTATGGAAAATGGCCGTAAATGGTTATTAAAAACAAAAAAAAAAAAATAAAAAAAAAAGTATTTAAAATAAATTAAATAACTGTTAATACGTGTTTTAAAGATGACATGAAGAAATAACATAAAAAAAAAAAAAAAATTATTATAATATGATGTAATGATATCGAGGTCATGTTTAGGTGGCGGATTTTAAATATTTTATTTTTTTTTTTTTAGCATTTAATGTTTATTTTACGCGGTTTGATTAAAAAATCATTCAACTTAATAACAAAAAAAATTATCAAATTAGCAATCATTTAAAATATTCGAGATTTATTAATTAACTAATTTTTAAATAAATATTACTACATTTTTTTTTATTTCATTTAAAATTGTTTTTGTTTTGATATATATAGTTGCCCTTGGGATCCAACCGCAGTTTATTTAGATACAACATTACCATATCCAAAATGTTGTAAAGTAAAAGCATCAAAATCATTTAAACAATTTAGATCATATTATAGACAACCAAGTGAAGAAAGTTCTCGTGCCAATAAACAATTACAAAATCAAGTTGAAAATAATGATCAAGAATCATCAAAAAATAATGATTATGATGTAGAAAAACCCATTAGAAAACCGGTATTCAAACCAACA